>PVIJ01009442.1:0-35195 GCA_004024925.1 Scalopus aquaticus
TAGTCCCTCCCCCACTTCACAGACAACTTCCTTCCTTTGAGCCTCTCCAGCGACCCCAGAGAAGGCAGGAAATTCTCCCCAGGAAGTGAAGATATGAAGATACCATGACTTTTTAACCAGGAGGAGTCTGCAATTCCAGCTAATTACAGCCAGCACTGGCTCACCGCTGTGCTGTGACTCGAAGCCTTCAAGCTTCTGTGTGGCTCAGCTCATGTGGTGGAAAAAATAAAGAACTTTGCAACAGATACCAGAGACGCACTTGAAGCCACATGTGTGCGGGCAGGATGCACTTAAAATCAGACACACATGGCCCTGGCAGAGATGGGGCTGCCAATTAAGGCTAAGAAGATTTCAGCGGAAAAGCTAGAGGGGAGAAAAAGACCAGCAACTTGTTAACAATTAGCAGTCTGTTTCTCCCCCCCACCCCCCAAATGAGGTCCAGGACCAGAGAACAAGAGGGAACTACTTCACTGAGAAATCATCAAAACATCACCATTGTGAGAATCCCTTCTACTGGAGGGCTCAAAAAGGCCTATAAGTATGAAATTACTTCTGACTTTCCCACGTGTGAGTCAGGGTAGACAGAATATTGTTCCTATTTTACGGAGCAGGGAGAACAAGGTACAACAAAGCTTATTACTCTTATTCTATTCTTGAAGGAATAACTGAACTAGTCAGAAATTCCTTAAAGAGTACAATTTTTCTAAGAGCTTGTTGATAGACTGCCTGAATAAGAGCATACATATTCTGGAAGTACCCCTGCTTATATAAAGAGGGAGAGACAATAAAAATCTTCACGTGTATTTGCAGAAATGAATGCTGGAATAATACTCAAGAAACTAGTATGAGGGGATTCTTGTGGCAGGGATGAGAATCAAAAGATCTATGGGCAAAAAAGGGAGGGGCGAGTCTTGGATAGTTCTTTTTTTCCTTTACTTTTTGAACCATGAGAATGCTACCTATTAAATGAAAGGCAAGAATGTGCCATGGAAAGCAAGCAAGCAATGGAACCCCATTTTCCTTCTGAGTAGACCGCATTTGCAGGGGATAGGGGGTAGCATAAGGACACAGCTCCTCTTAAGATGAGGTAGGAGAGGCAGTTGTCATCCCCACGAGACATGGAACTGAGGTCTAGACACAGAAGGGACCTTCCTAATGTCATCCTGAAGGACATGGGCATAGCGGGGCCCCGGCTGTCGCCACCTCCGTTTGCTGGTCACGGTGTTGGTTTGTCTCTGAAATGTCTGGTGACCTGCCCTTACGTTTAATGAGGGGGAGAGACTCAAGTCATCTAATTGGTTTTGTGTCATTTTTTTTAAATTCTATGCTCTCCACAGCAACCAGAGGATTTTATTAAAATACAAACTTGAGCATGTTCCTCAAAAGCCCCTATGACTTCCTTCAGGTGAGGTCCAGACTGCTGGGCATTTCTAGTGCTCACAGTGGTGCCTGCACACTATCCACCTCCTGGCCCCTCTCCCTCAGGCGTCACACCCCATATCACGCCCCGCACTTGGCTGGGCTGTCCCTGCTCATGCTGCCGCCCTGTACCAGGAGTACCTTTGCCCTTTCTCCCCCATCTGACATTTAAGATCAAATGCTATATGACCACTAAGGGCTGTCCTTAGCACAGGCCCAGGCCCTGCCCCTTCCTGCACACAGCAGCAGGCTGTCTATGCTGTGTTCGTCTGCTGCAGGGCTCCCCATTTCACATGGCAATGATGTGGCTCTGATCTCTATACCTTGGTGGTGGACACAGAACCAGGAGTTTGCTGAGTGACATTAGCACTGGTGGCCCCTTCCGTGTGCCCATCTGCATTCTTAGCACTACTAATCCTCATCTTCCCCATGACCCTCGAAGTAGGTGCTGGGGTTACCCTGATCTTACAGACGAGGAAATAGGGGCACCATGATGTAAGTTGCCAGGCCAGGGAGTTTTACATTTCGAATCTAGGTCGTCTGCTTTCAGAGTCCATGCTTTTGTAATAATGCCCATAAATGACAAACGAGTCAAACAACTGGAAATCAAACCCCCATTCCCTAAGGCAAACGTTCTCCAGGAATGGTGATCTGTAATGCCAAGAACAGTGGCCAGATGAGATTATGGGCTGCAGGGGACACCCTCTAAAGATCTCGGCTGCAGGGACCCAGTGCAGGGCCCACGGGAACAAAAGAGCCCGTCTCTACTTCACTAGCTGGTGTTTCCTCATCCACAAGCACCAGAAAACCCACTCAAAGTTTCCCACAGCTACCCCCCCGGCCACCCTGCGTCCTGCCCATTACCATGAAACTTGATATGCTGAGGTTTTTTTCATGATGATTTAGTTCCAACTACAACGCACATGGAAAGAGGAAAGATTTACTACTAGTTTTCGATGCCAGTGGTCAGTGGTTTCTGCCTATGCTCTTCAGAATTCTTTCTTGGAACTGAGCTGAAAGATCCGTTTGGGCATGCAAGCTGGTCTGGGGCCCAGGCACTGCCGTGCTTGCTCCACAGTGAGACCAGGCCTGTCCACCATTGTTGTCCAATGGCCCCAGATAACTGACAGGAAGGATGGTCTCAACCATACCCCACTGCCCCCCCCCCAACCTGTCTTTTCCACTCTCTTTTCCAAACCTGCTCAGGACTGCTCTTAGCAAAGAGTCGGGCCTGGTGACTGCCAGGCATCCCAAAATAACATCCCAAAATAACAGAGGTGGGAGAATCTCATAAGGGAGACTGTGGTGGAAAGAGAATCCGGCTTGGAGACAAAGGCCGCAGGCCAGAAGCTTGGCTGTGCCATTCCCCAACTCAGAGACTTGGAATAAGTTATTTACTGTATTGGAGCCACATCTGCAAAAGAGGTTAACAGCTTCCTCATGTGCTGTGAGGAACAAATGAAATCTTATATACAAAAGGGCTTTGTAATCTAAACAGTGGTTTCCAAGTCTGGTTAATTGTCAGAATTGCTAAGGAATTTTTTTTTTATTAGATTTCTGGATCCTTCTCCAATCTACTGAATTAGCATCACCAAAGGAGGGTTCCAGGATCTGTATATTCCAGCATAACCTCAATTCTAAAGGGCTGCACAAAAGTTGGTGGTGCTAAAACTCTGTGGTAAAAGAAAGACAGATCTGAATATTATGTTTAAAGGGTCCCCTTACATGTGGAAGGTTTCCAAGGAATGTGACTTCATGATGGATGCCCAGGAAGTGGGCCCAACTCTTACCAAGTTAGAGCTTGGTACCCAGAAATGGAAGAGAGTTGCTCTTCATGAATCCTTTTGCCTCTGAAGCATTCTCAGGAAAGAACTGTCCCTGAACATAGAGAGGCACAGGGATTTTTCTACCTTCTCAGCACCTAGCAGAAGAGGAAGAGTCAGAGGCAAGCTAGAAAGGCACACCCATGGTGACGGCTTCATCAGGCGTTTGAGAAAGAAACTTGAGCTCCTGGAGTGCGGGAGACAGCCACAGCAACACCTGCTCACATTCAGGGAAGGTGCTGAAGTGACGTCCTCCAAGAAAAGAAGACTTGAGACTTGGAGCCAACAAGGTCATCTGCCGAGAGCAAGCCTGAGCAGCTGCGGTCTTCCCCGCAACCCCGACTCCTCTGTGAAATGCAGATACAACTTGCCTGCTCCAGGAAGCTTCAGGAGCACAAGTGGAATAGCAGATATGAAGGGTTGCAAAGAGCCATACAAATACAATGCAATGTTTTTATTCTTCAAAAGTATTATGACTAATACACTGTGCCATGACGATGGGACGTGCTCTAAGGAATTAAATCCATGCAGTGGGTTCATTTACTGACAGGCATCCTCTATGAATATCATTCTTGAACTCCCCAGGGAAAAGAAGCCTCTCTTTCCTAAGAGACATCCCCAAAGAAGGGAGTGGCATGTTTCGAAAGGTCACCCACTGTGAGATGGAGGGCCAGATGAAGGGCACTGATGTTTTTGCTGATAGCTGCAAAGTCTATGAGGTTATGTTAGGTAACCTGGGAAAGAAGGGTTAAAAGAGAGCAACCTGGGGGGCAAGGGGGAGGGGTTAAAAAGGAAAGAGATCCTGGAAGGCTTTTCAAAACCACTAAGTAACAAATGTAGCTCCCACCTCCCACCCACGCACCACTGGAAATAACTTTAAATAATGCAGAATGTCTGCAGAACAGGCACAGTCTGGTTCAGGCCTTTTAAAGGGATGGTGTTCCAACAAGGATCCTTTCTTTCAGGGAAAGCATCCTGAGAACCACTGAATTCTCAGGGCAAGTTCATCCTCAAGCAAGCTTGGGAGTTAGGGCAGTACCTGGGTGTGGTAAATTCCATCCCATGGAAATGGAATTCATGGCATAAAAGGCCTAGTGGGTCTCCCAACCATCCTGCTCCCATTCTTACCCCCAGCTGTGTTGAGGAAGATTCCACTACTCTAAGTGAACAGGCTTCCATAAAGCGATTCAGAATCTGTTGACAGCTAACCTATCATTTATTCTTTTAAGAAATATTAATTGCACATCTATCAAGTGCTAGGTATTGGTCCCACCCTGAGGATACAGCAGTGAACAAAACACACACAATCTTCACCTTCATGCAACTTATATCCTTGGGGAGAGGACAGACAACAAATAGTCTCTTACAATAAGCATTTTGGAAAAGAATAAAGCAAGGAAGGATGGGAAGGAAGTCCCCATTTTATATAGGGTGGTCAGATGAGATAATAAATGAATTTGGGGGACTGAGCCATATGGACATGGATGTGCTGAGTATTCCTGGCAGAGGGACCAGCAAATTCAAAAGGCCTGAGGCAGGAGCGCATTTAGTATGTTCAAGGAATAAGGGGATCTGTGGCTTCAGTTGAGTGGAGGAGGAGGGTGATAGGAGATTCAGAGAGCTAGCAAGGGAATACATCACTAGGGATGTGGCTTTAGATTTTCTTTGACTGTGATGGGGAAAATACTGGGATCTTTTGACAGGTGGAATGATATAATCTATCCTATGCTTTAAAAGGATGTCTGGTTTTATAGATGAGGATGGATGAGGATGGAAAGTAGGAAAGCAAAAGTGAAAACAGGGAGGCCAGTTTGCAGGCCACTGAAATAATACTAACAGGAGATGAGAGTGGTTTGGAGCAGGGAAGCTGACAAATCTGCTGGAGAATTAGGTATGAGAAAAAGAGGTGCTGATGACGACTCCTAGGCATCGGGCTGAACATCTGGAAGAATGGAATCGTCATACTGTATCAGTGTGAAAAACTCATCAGATGTGAAAACTTTAGGAGGAGCTATGGTTGAGAGGCCCACGTGACACCCCAAGGAGATGTTGGTTATGGCATCCAGGAAAAAGGAGAGACCACTAGGCTGGGATGTACGTGTGGGGTTGTCAGTTCGTGGCTATTGCCAACTAGCCATCTGAGCAAGCTTAGAGAAGAGAAGCTGGTCCGTGTTTCAACCTGGGGCCCTGCAACACTTAAAGTGAGGAGACAAGGAACGGCAAAGGGGTGGGGGCACAAGCAGCTAATGAGGCAGGAGGACCGAGAGAAGAGAGTTGTGGCAGCCAGCTGTCTTCAAAGAAAGGTCAAAGACGAAAGGAGGGGTCACCTGTACTGAGTTCTGCTGGGAGGCATGAGGAGGAAGGAGACCTGACCCCTGGATGCTGTAATACTAAGGCCTGGTGATCTTGACTAAAGCAGTCTAGGCAAGAGATGGGACACAGACCCTGAGTTAAGTTTAAGAGAGAAGAACAGGATGGGAAGTGGAAACAGCCAGTGTGGATGATGGAGACGTTCAAATTCCCTTTTAATGCATGAGGATTTCCAAGAAGAGAAACAACCTCAATGATCCCTTAGCTACTGAGCACGGCTGCTGTGCAGAGGCTCAGTGACTTACAAGCTGGAACAGACACTTGGTTCTGATGAGCTAATGGTGCATATGACAGGTTTGTCCCTCTTGGAGACTTATTTTAAGGAGGGGGAAGAGAAAATTAGAGTTTCAGGTTATTTAAACTTCCTAAAACTTTCCATCACTAGAGTCACTATCAAATGCTCATACTCCAGAAATTTTCCCAAGCCAATTCAGCACAGAATAGAATTTTGGACATGAATATTAAAAAAAAAAAAACACACACACACCCCAAAACAAACAAAAACCAACCACCTAGAACGGGAATGAAGCTCAGAGAGGAGATTGGCTTCCTGGCTCTCCCAATTTATCAGCTGTGCAGTGTTGAGCCACTACCTTTAACCCCAGGGCACTAGTTAGTCCATCTGCAAGTGGATAGCCCCAGTAGTTCCCACCTTTTTGGGTTATCATGAGAATTAAAATCATCATTCCACATAAGATACTTGGAGTGGTACCTAGTAGATGGTTAATGCTCGGAAAGTGTTATTTTTAATTTCTATTGTGCAAGTCACTCAGAAAATGTGTGTCACAGTGAAGTAGCAAGATGGTAAGGGCGGGCCATCCGCTTTCCACTGCAGTCTGACAAATTCTGACATAGTCTTATCCTTCTCTCCAGAAAAGACACACAACCCGTGAGTGAGCACTTCATCTCTGCCCCTCCATGACACCTTGACCCACCCACACCCGATACACACAGCACTGTCTCCAAGGGTATGCTGGGCTCTATGTTATCTGCTTTATCTACACACACATACCTGGCATAGTTCTACGGGGCCACTATCCTATTTCACAGACACAGTGCTGTGCAAAGATGAACGAACTTGCCCAAAGCCATATGGCCGAAGGGGGCAGAGCCAGAATTCAAACCCAGGTCTGACTCCACAGCCTTGGCCCTTCCCAGGCTCACCCAGGTCCTAACGTCTCAGTACTCTACCAGGAAACTGTGACTCTAGGGCTTTTGTGCTTACATGATAAAAAATTGTTGAAGTAACATTGGTTTACAATTTTATATAGGTTGGGGAAGACTCTAGTGTGACATCTGTGTGTGGGACATTATCACCTCCACCCAAAGTCTAGTTTCCATCCACCACTGTAGGACTGACCACCTTTACCTGATTTGCCCACTCCCCACGCCCCACGATTAACCACCGGAAGTCTGATTTCCACCCATGGCTCTGGGGCTTGACGTTAGGCAGTTTGGGAACTTGGGAATGAGAAAAGCCTCTCTCTGCATTGCATTTTACACACCTCACTAATTGTGCATGCTTTTATTTTCTGGAAGGTGTCTAAAAATTGGGCGAGAAGCTCACTTTGGTTGAGTTCATTCTCACCAACCAACTGTGGGCGCAGTATCACGTGGCTGGGCTGTTGGCGGGGAGCTGGGGAAGGGAACAGGAAATCATTTGCTGGTGGTTGACCAGGCCCCCCTGTGACTTCTCAGAGTTAAAGAACTGCCACCAACAGTCACAGCAGTTCCTGGAGAACCAGAACCTTGGGGTCAGCCAGCAGACACCTGTGGTGACATCATGGGGTACACAGTGGAAAATAGACCATCTCCAAGGGTTTGTTTCCCCTTTTGTGAAAGGGAGTACCAAGAGGCTAATTATAGCCGCAGGCTCCCCAGCCCCCCCTGAGGGCAACTGACATTTACAAGTGCCTTTGCTCTTTGTAGTGTTTCTTCCCTATTGCTCTGTGGCCGTGGCCATGCCTAATGGATGTGGTAGAGGCCACAGGATCCAGGCAGCCTAGGCATGGGCGAGGGCACCTAACTCCTACCCCATCTCTGTCCCTGCCAGGACATCTTTTACACTGCCACGGGTCCTTTAGATCCTGAGGTGATTACTCTGACAAAAAAGGGTGTGAGCACTCCCTAAGGGTGAGTGGGGAGATGGGGCTGACACTCCCATTGTTGGTGAGTCTGGTGTAGCAGTTTCTGGGGCCAACAATGAGGATTTGCAAGGGGAGAAGAAGAAAGAATGCCCAAGTCTCTGGTGGATTTCATATGCTAAGACTTTAAGGAGTCTCACTATATTCTGGGACCTGGGGACAGCCAGTACCAGGCTGACAGGTAGCCCTGAGGAAACCCCCTGAGATCGGGCTAGTCCTAGAGTAGCTCTGCTCCTGAGCAGCTAGTCAAGTCCTGCCCCATTTATTACACTGTGGCCTCAGCTATGCCAGGGGAAGTTAAGGCATGAGTCTGTGTCAATGCTGGCAGAAGATGACACTGTCTCGGAAATACGCCTTGTGACCTACGTGGTTAGAGCAACCTTGTCCATAGTCTTCCAGTAAGAGGAAAGGAAAGGATTTTGCTATCTCTCCTCCAGCAAACCTTTCTGGAGCTCCCTTCTCCAGCCTGGTCTGATACCCAAAATTTGGAAAACTGGAATGGAATTCATAGACAAGAATTTTATGGGCGTGGACAATTCTGTAGTTGTATTATCTGCAGTTATGTGGTGGCGACAGCTCATGTCTACAACCAGGCCTCCTCAGAGAGCAGCCAACCCTGAGAGCTCTGAGCCAGGTTTCTAGGCAAATGGGTCCCAGAGAGTGAAAGGGCACCCCAATGCTCCAAGCCTCAAGTGGGCAGATTCCCTATGTGGAACATCAGTGCTCCTACTTTAGTTTTTTTTCAAGATTTATTTATGTATACAAGCTGGGGTGCAGGCCAGAGGCGTGGGGCGGTGAGAGGGTTCACCAGAGACAGAGTGGGGAGCAGAACAGGCAGATCGACTGAAATGCACTGCTGAGGGCAGCAGCGGGCGAGGCAGGAGAGGTCTGCTGCGCCATGTGGGAATCTCCCCATCGGGCATCGAATTGGCACTGCAGCTGGCGAAAGCTCCACAGCGCTGCGCTTAACCTGTTGCACCACCAGGGAGGCCCAGTGCTCCTACTCCAGTCCCAAGATTCCTCATCTCATAGGGTCTCACCAGCCCCAGCCAGCTGCCACCACACAGATCTGCTTTTAATGGGGGTTTGGGGTGACATGGTCAGAAAATTCTGTTTCCAAATCCTCTATTCACAATCCCTACTGCCTCTAAATCTAATGTGGAAAGGTTGGTGCTGGTGAGGCAAAAAGAGAAAAAATTTGAATCTCCTCCATCCTTGGAACACATTCAAAAGAGAGGAAAATGTAGTTTTAAGTAAAACTCAAGCAGTTCAACTCCATGACCCCTAAACTTTGAGAGAGGAGTGCTGTCTGTTACTAATGTTCTTAAAATTGCGGGCTGTGGTGGAGGCTGAAGACCTTGCTCTCTGTGGTTTGCAGAACCTGGCAATGCCGGGAAGCCATATGTTGTGTTCTGAGACTCAAGCATAAACTTCTGCTGGATGTTTGGATTTTGGTTTTTTAATGATTCCCTGTTTTGAGAGAGAGAGAGAGAGAGGGAAAAAAGGGGGTATGTCTATGTGTGTGCTTTGAAGGGGGTTGGGGAGAGAAACAGATGGGGTGGGGAGAGTAGAAAGAGGCAGAGATGAGTAGCTATCATCATGGACACATTCAGAAGATCAGTATTTCTATAGCAAGTTTTGCGGTCTGTCTCCTGGCGAAACATGGTATAAACGTGCCTCAGAGCTCAGCTGAAGCAACACCAGTCACGGGGACTTATTGAACCAGAGGCTTTCTGGATTTCTCTGGAGAAACCAATAAAGCTGCCCCTGCCCCATCTCTTTCCTGACAGACGCTGATAGCAGGGGTACTGTTCCAAAAGCAGCTGCCGCCTCCCCCCCATAGGAGCGATGCAAAGTCTCCCAGAAAAAGGAGTGACACTCCCACCTACTGATCAACACCACCAAGCAATAACATGAGTGTTATTTACGTGCCAAGCACCACATAAGCCTTACACACCTATCTCATTTAATGCCCAGATCTCCAGGAGGCAGCTACTATTGTGATGCCCATGATGTTATGATAAGCAGAGGAGGAGGTGGTCAAGCATTTGTACAGGATTGTGTAGACAGTGAATGGAACCTGTGCTCACACTCATGTTTGTCTTACACCTCTGCCTTTACCACCATCCATCTCACTGTGCACAAGGCTGGAAGGAGGAACAACACTGGCAACATGCTTAGACTTAATTCCCACCACTATTCTTATCTCCATTTTTACTGATGAGGAAACTGAGGGTCACAAGTAATTTGTTTAAAGTCACAGCTAATCAGCAGCACCATGAAGACCTGGAGCCAGGACTGTGTTCTACCCATGCTTTCTCCATTCGATGGTGCTGTTTCTTGACCAAAAGTTGGCAGGAAGGGATCTACCTCGCAATTGCTTCAGATGATTTTCTTAAAGGTGCCATAAATATGTTTTGCTGGAACTTCAGAAAAAGACTTGAACCTAATGGCCAATGGTAGCAATTTCAGGGAGGCAAATTTGTGAAGAACTCCCTCATCCCCCAATACGTCCAACGATAGGAGAGTGTGGTGAGGTGGCGAGCTCCTGGGCAACGATAGAGGGATCCTGTACAGGAAATCTGTAGGCAGTAGCTACTATGGAGTAGCTACTATTTTGGCAGTCCCGTATCTCAGCACTATTCTTATATAGGGGCGCATCCCTAATAAGAAGCCCTACTAAAGAAGCCAGTGAAGCTGCTTCCTGCCGGATAACACTGTCTACACAGGGTAATGAGCTAGATTCAGCCAATCAGCTGCCCCAATTAAGAACTTGGACCCTTAAAGGAGCAACCCAAAGTGTAGGGGTGGTGACAAGGATAGCAGTTTCCTCGGTTTATGTTTTCAGAACCTGGTTATACAGGCTCCAGGGCAGTTCTGTGAGCCACCTAAAACCTTCTGTTAAGCTAACTAGAGGTGTTTTCTGGCATGGGACACTCACTTCTAATGGAAGGCTGGATTAGACCCGGTCACTGAATTGGCTGGACATGTGCGATACTGGTGCGGTTCAGTAAAAATGCAGGGTCCAGGTTCCCAGGTTCAACAAGACCTACTGAATTAGAATCTTCTGAGGTGAGCTCTGAACATCTATTTTGTAAAACTCCCGAGATGAATCTGATATGGAGCCAGATTTTGGAGCTCTTCAAGCCAAAATAAAACATTGTAATTCTCTGGAAAACGCTTACCAAGAATTTGGATCTGGCTCACAGACAGACGTCTATAGTTTATTTACATTTGCTAACAAGAAGCTTAGCTCCTTGGACAAGTAACATACACTCTTCAACCCCCTCAGGCTAAAGCTCTAGTATCCCTTCTCCTCTCGGGATTCACATATCCACGGGGCTTTGCCATCACTGAGAGACCCTCGTGGCTTTCTCAAGTGGATGAGTCAATATTTTTATGCCCACTTATCCAATGCCACGTCAGCCTATCCCGAGCCTTTTTACTTTTCAAACCAAGGTCCTCTCCCTCATGTGGTGCTGCTCTTAGGACCCTGCATGCACCTGAAGGAAAGCCTTCCCCACTCTGAACCTCAGCTTCCCACCTCAAACAGGGAACACTAGTCCCAAGCCACTCTGTCTAGTCTCACAGCAGGACAGAAGGCAACGAAGAGGCTGGCACATCACTATCTCCAAATTCTGGTTATGAAGGCTCGGGAAGAATGCCCATCAGAGAAGGAATACAACAGATATCTAGTCAACTGGGGCTCAATTCTGAAGTTCATACTCCTGTACCACCCACCATTACTCATTCATCCTGGCGCAAAATCCCTACTTCTCCTGGAAACAACTGCCTTGAAGATACTGCACTTATGACAGTTGGTGCTTTGTATATTTCGGCTTTTGTAGTGTACTGTAACACCAAGGTTGGGAAGGAACTAACAAAGCCAGCTGATTCCTCCCCTTGCCTCCCAGCACCTACACTCAAGTTAGGGTACTTTCAAAGTCCGGGTACTTTCTGGCATAGGAAAGGCCATAACCTCCCCTGGTGGCCTTCTGGGTGCTCAGCAAAACTGGGGAATGCAAGAGACTAGGGCCAACAGGAGCCTGTCTGTGCTAAACCATCCCTGAGGGGCAGTGTGGGGTAGGGTAGGAGAGAGCAGAGCCTCTGGGTCCACTTGGGCTGCTGAGGAAGTCTCTCTAGCGTGACCCCCTTCTCTGGAGGAAGCTATTAGTTCCATCCCGCACATGTATTCACCAAGGCAGCTCTGCAGGAAAGGTAACTGACCTCCACCTCCTCACCCTAGCTTCAGATTGGCCACCACCCTCGAGAGGACGTTCAGGACAACACGGCCATCTGGTTTCTGTACAATCTGCATCCACACAGTACACACAAATTTATCTTCTAGCGCCTTCAAAATGTACACAGCTGAATTCTACTGCTGACTTTGGCACTTGCTCCTGGTATCTGGGAAGAACAGATTCAATTAAAAAGGAAGTAACAGATGCTGCAAATCACTCCCTCATTTTGAGAGAATTTTTTTTTTCTAAATGGCCTGAATTACTTGATGATGAACAGTAATGCAGAAAAAAAGAAAAAGCTGGCATGACAACTTCCAGTTTGGCTCCCACCCAAGGGGAAGCTGTGGGTTCCTCCTCCTGGGTGGTCTGTGTGCCCTGGCACATTCTTTGTCTGGTGTGGGTATTGTTGTGTAGACAACTTGGCTGGAGGTGGAGAACGGACAAAATGAGCCCCGGGGTATGTTCTTTAGCCCGAGAGTTCTTGCTTTTACTCCCTTGTCCTCGTAGCATCCTTGTGAGAGTTGTATGGGCATCGGGGTCAGAGTTAGTATCCCCATTTTGGAGGTGGAAGATGAAAGGCCCAAGGAAAGCATGCAAGTTGCCCAAAATTAAGCACAGGAAATCAGATGTCAGAAAACCTTAGTTATTTCCCCACATGCACTGTGTCTAGCATGCAGAATGAGACCGTAATGAGGCCAAGGTTAGGCTGAAATGCCTGGGGCCAAGTTCCAGAGAATTACAGGCATATGTATGCCTGGTGTGTGTCCTTGCAAGTGACCTGAGGGAAGCCAGTGCCCTCCTTGCCTACCAGTGGACTCTGCTCACCAGCTCCGCATGCTAGCCTGAGCTCAGCGCCACCCTGCCTCCGTCTGGTGAGTCTGCCTAGGACTCAGGGGCAAGCATTTGTTGTTGATGACTTGGAGTGGGACCAACTTAGCTGGAGAGCAAGGCAAGGAAAAAGGAAGGAAGGACAGGGATTTTTGAATGGGATCCAATTGCCTCTCCTCTCTTTTTCCTAAGTACTAATGCATTAAATAGATAAAGAATTCCAGGGCTTGGGCTGAGGAGGGAGTCCCCCCTAAGAAATATTTGCTGTAGAGATTTTTGGAATTTGAAGTACAAGGCTGAGAGGTTTCTTTGCCAGAGATTTTAAAGAGAAAGCATGGGCTCCCTTCTGCAGAATTGGCTGAGGGGACCTTGCTCGGATACAGTAGTGCAAAAATCAGGAGAGCTCAGATTTTTCATTAATCTTGCTTCCAACTGTCTGTAGGTAACAGGAACCCCCTACTTCCTAACGCCATGATTTTATAGGTGACCTTATTTTCTGGAACAAGAATCTACATCAATGTTTTATCTATAGCTTATCAACAAAAGGCACAATTTGAAAATTGAAAGTGTCCCAGAATACCCAAGATATATACTTTGCTGTTCCCAAGATCTCTCCACCATCTGTCCCAACAAGCCTTCCAAAAGCCGATACCTGGACTTCTCTCCCTGGAATGAAAACATAAAAGCTCTAGAGAATTAATGTGCAGGGCAGGCTTTCTGTGTTCCCACAGCCACCAATTATACCCCCAAACACTCCCCATATGCCCAGTTGTGGCAACTCCACCCCCACTATCATCTCTACTTTGATGCCTTTATTTTCCCATTTTTGACTTAGGTAAGGTTTGGCTACCATGTAACTGCAACTCAAGATCACATGTTTCTGGAAGCAGAGGTTGGGTACACTGTGACCAGACAGATGGGTGTTTCACTTCTGTCTCTGCTACTTTCAGATGAGGGACACAAGACTAGCACTTGATACCTCGGAGCCCTCTACTTCAAAAATGGGAGGAAACTAGACCTGCCTAGCAGAGTAGCTGTGAAGCAGTGAGTTAAGCCATGCTAAGGCCAGCACTGTCCCAGGCAGGTGGTGAGCATGCACAAGAATGACCCCAGCAACCAGCACACCCCAAACTTGCCCTTCCTCCAGCTCCTGAATGCCGTTCCTAAACTGCGTTTACTCTGTCTTCTAACTTCCATTGATCTCATCTGCCTCCAAGTCATCAACAACAAATGCTTGCCCCTGAGTCCTAGGCAGACTCACCAGACGGAGGCAGGGTGGCGCTGAGCTCAGGCTAGCATGCGGAGCTGGTGAGCAGAGTCCACTGGTAGGCAAGGAGGGCACTGGCTTCCCTCAGGTCACTTGCAAGGACACACACCAGGCATACATATGCCTGTAATTCTCTGGGACTTGGTCCCAGGCATTTCAGCCTAACCTTGGCCTCATTACGGTCTCATTCTGTGTGGGTCTCATTCTGGTGTGGGGAACTGAAGGCCAGACCATGTCATTTATTACACATTATCTTAAATCCATAATTGAAAATGCTCTTTCAACCCCAGGCAACTGAACAAATGAACAACCCCCCACCTAGAACTCTAGCATCTAAAGCCTTGTGGGAATCTCTTCCAGATCTCTGGGAAAAACAGCTGGGTGGAGACACAAATTCCCCATTTGGACTAGATGATTCCACCAAGGATGCCAGAGGTGCTTGATGACTTGAAACACTTCTGCTGATCATCAGCCCACACCTGGAAAGAGTTACCCACAACTGCTGGGTTTCTTTTCACTGTCTTTAAGAAAGGGTCATGGCAGCAGGACGCATACGTACTGAATCTCCAAGCCCCTTCAACACCCACACACGTTTCCCTTCCCCTCTGATTCACTGAAGTTAAAGTTCACTTATCCGGCAATACCCACTTGGCTGGCTTCTACTGGAACTGACGTAGAAGTGATGAAATCCTAGTTCTCCCAAATCTTCACTCCTGAAATCCCATCATTGGCAAATCTGTTCTGTGGGACAGGTCACCCTTTGTGACCAATCGCTTATTACTTCTTATAAAGCAGACATCAAAGTGGGGATAGGGTAGGGAAGGTGAAGAGTTTCCAGTCTCTAAACTGATAGTCTGAGTAAGTTTCACATACTTAAGTCAGATGTCATGAGAATGCCCCTTTCATTGAGAAGTGATGGGACGTGACTGAGCAGAACACTGTGCTTTAGGGACTCTGCCAGATGTGTTGTATACATCTCCTCATTTCTTTCAACAATTGTGACAGTGTGTATTATATACATTCTGCCCGGAGGAAAAATTAAGGCACAAGGCTCCATTCTGGGCCTCATCACGTGGCTCCTAGAATATAGGACTTAAACCAACAGAAAGCTTAGAGATGACTGATTCTAAAATTCTGTGTCAGCCTCTTGAGAGATCCAAGGGAATGGTACTGTCTATTTGGCAATAAAATTTGTTGTAAGAGTGAACAAATAAATTAAACTAAAATAAAGTTTAAAATGATTTAGAGAGGACTCCCTGGTGGCACAACGGGTTAAGCGTAGCGCTGTGAAACTGTTGGCAGCTGTGGTGCAAGTTCGATGCCGGGCTGGGGAGAATCCCACATGGTGCAGCAGACCTCTTCTGCCTTGCCTGCTGCTCCCCTCAGCAGTGTATTTTGGTCGATCTGCCTGTTCTGCTCCCCACTCTGTCTCTGGGGAACCCTCTCACCGCCCCACACCTCTGGCCTGCTTGTATGCATAAATAAAATAAATCTTAAAAGAAATGATTTAGAGAAACATTCTGGAGGTTAGGTACACATCTCATAGCAGAAGCTCTGGCCCACCTTTTTGTAGGATGTTAAGGATGGCGAGATGCTGAGACAATTACTTCTAAACCCTGTATAGATAAAATGCAGAGTTTCCAAAGAGGAAGAGACTTAGGATGGAGTCAGAAAAAGTGTACAGGTTTTCAGATTCCTGGCTCAGTATTTCTCTGCTAGAATCATAATGTCAGGGGAAGAGCTGATCAAAGAGGAACCCCATCTAAATATTTGTGCAATATAGGGGGGGTTATACAAGAGAATAACTGTTTATTTCTACTGAGGGAGAGGTGGGAGAGGAGACAATGGACTTAATTGCAATCTAAGATTTGGGATGCTTAGTCATTCCACATATAGATACCTATCAATCTCAATGGTGACAGAAAAAAAATACACATACACACACACACACACACACACACACACACACACACACACACACACACACACACACACACCCCTCTGCTGGAGACCTGACAGCTTGCTAATAAAGAGGGTCTTCAATGAATTACCCTTTGTCGTAGTATGGGCTACAGCAAAGCATGGACAGGACACTTGAGAAGCCTGGAGGAAGAGTCAAATTAGCTCTCTTGGAAGAAGTTTCTAGAAAGCTTCACAAAAGAGACATAAGGGCATCGAACAAGAGGACACAAGCTAGACAAGCACAACTCCTCCAGGGTCAGGAGGTAGTGGAAAAGCCTGCAGGGTCGAGTTATAGAGTCCTCCTTTAGGGTAGGGAGCAGGAGAATCTGATCTACTTGGTAACTGACAGGAAGATGGGTTGATTTGCTGAGCCAGTATTTACATTTTTTGGACCGGTGCACTTTTAAAATAGGGGCAAGTGGGGAGGAGTGGGTCACATGGAGTCATTAACTTTAGTTTTCTTAATTAAGAATATTAATATAAAATACTAGTGATTTATCACCTTTCACTTACAAAAAGACAGGATGTTTTAATATCAGAAAGGTAGAAAGGCTACAATCCCATAATGAAGGACACTTCCTCCCAAAGATCACCTGGCCACTTTTCACAGTATTTTACTCATTTTGTAATGGGTAATCCCCAAGGAAAGGGGAGGTTCCAGGTTCCCTGCCCTATCCTAAGGAAGGCTGGAGCTGGGCAGGAGGAGAAACTAGAGGACTGAGAGGAGATCAGGAAAGAGACCTGGAGGAGGCACATAGAGCAGAGACCTATGAAGAAGCTGCACTTGCTTCTCAGCCTTGGACTTGTACCAGGGACTTGGGGGAAATGGAAGGAGACACTTGAAAGAGACAGATGTGGGAGAGAGACCCGTGGGGAGGCTGACAATGGCAGCCTTTGTCTTGAGTTTTGATTTTGCACTTTTTGTCCCAAGACTTGCCTGGTCCCTTCTGCCTCCTTCCTGTGGTTTCCCACTAGAAAGTCTCTTAGACTTGTGGTAAGTTTTTGGGCCCTAGCAGTCCTGCTTTAGACCAACCCTGTTTAGCTGGGCATTTACCCATGAGGGGATGGCCAACTCTGGGTGTTTCATGTGGAAACTATATTCTTTCCCCTCTTCTCTTTATTGCACACATATTAAAATTACTTTCCATAAGAAGGTCTTATGCACTAGAGTATGTTTTGCCTTGATGTTAGAGATGGCAGAATCCATTTAGAGCGGACAGATTTGGGTGTCCTGGGGGTACCTCTCCTCCTGCCCTGTAACAATTTCACTTTGGACTAATGGACACTATTAACAGATTTTGAGACCAATATTATCACCGAGGAAGGAAGACCATCAGCCCATCAGGACCTGGGTAGATTTAGATAGAGGCAAATCCTTTTTTCAGATGGAATGGTATAATCTACTTGTTTTTCTCAAGATAGCTACAGTTATGTGGAGCTGAAAATTCTCCTTTTTAGTATATGAAGTAATCTGTACATTATATTTTGTAGTTTATGTGTGAGTACGTGGTGCTTCTTCTAGCCAGTGATTTCTGTAACCACCCATCTGCACAGGTCTTCTGGAAGACTTCCAGGCCTTTTCGGAGTTGAACATTAGTAGAACAAGCCTAAACTCTTGATTTTGAAGATTGTTCCCCAAGAGACCCACTCCTCCAACAGTCAGTTAAGAGGATCAGTAACTCCCTAAAGGAATCTTGTATCCAGGCTACCATGTAAAATGTACACTCCAGCTTAACAACAGGAACTGGTAACAAAGCCACTTCCCTGGACCTTTAAGGGAGGATTTTTCCCACAGTCGGCCAGATGTGCAAACAAGAAGTCTGAATGCCTTTGAATGCTAGAGTCTATCGATAGAAGCCAATAAAGATGTGTAGCTGAGGAGAGGGTTAGCAGATCTATTTTTCAACTGTCGATGGACTTCCAGACAACCCACACTGTCTAAAGTCCCAAGTCTTAGATCTGAGTCTGGGGATGCCACTCAGAATTAGAACTTGAGTAAATAAGGAAGGAGTGTTTTTATCTTTAGGACTCATTTTTTCTTAATTAGGATATTAAAGGCCCTGAGGTCTAGACCCAGTTAGGTCAAGTGTGTATACCGTTGTCTCAGTGTGATTTGCTATCAGAATCCCAGATACTCAACTGCTTCCCTCACAGAAAGAGGAACTTAGCCTCTGAGGACTGAGTCAGAGCAAGAGTAGAATAAGGTCCTGTGATAAGCTGGATGCTGAAGATGCGGCGGTCAGCAAGAAGCTACTTGCAGTTTTCCTCTCCGCTCACCTACTCACGAGGCCTCTCAACCTCCCTATTAACTAACCACCTGAGGTAGCTGGTGGTGGAGGATGCCCCCTGAGCTGCTGAGATTCAAATTTACTTGGAAAGAAGCCCCCGGGGCACATCAGCATCCAGGCTGGTAACTCCTTGGGTAATGATCTCTACATTAGGACTGGGAGACAGGCCTGGCTTCTATGGTTTCTCTGAGAAACTGCCATGGCATGTAAAGGGGAGGGAGGTCACTGGCCTCCAGCAGTGGGCTGTGGGCTCTTGAACTGACTTTCAGTAACAGAGAGGGTTTCAGGTTGAGCCAGCTGCAACCTCAAAGCCACTTTACTCTGGGACACCTGAGCCTGGCCAGCAGCTAGGAGGGCAGCCTCGTCCTTGAGGGCAGTTTCTGTATGGGCAGGGACAGAGAGCTGGGATATGGCCAAACATATAATTTTGACCAGGTTAGCATCTTCTCCCTCCCCCTGATGAAATAATTAGCCTTGGAGCCTTTCATCAGGGTGAACTTATCCTTTCTTCTAACTCCCCAAATAAACAGAAAAATGTTGTATTTCTATCTATTGCACCTCTAGGAAGTGGAGTCCTTAATGAAACCCTGGAATAACGTTTTTTTTTTTTTTTTTTTAAAGTGAATTTAAATAATCGTTATCAGGGACACCTGTCCCTAATCTCTGGGGGAAGGGACTTCCCTAATGTCCCACCAACCTCAGAACCAGGCCATTCCCCTAATTTCTGTAATTAGGCCCATGCTTAGGCCCCCATGGAAAACTACTCTCACACTCTCTGGCCTCTGACCTTTCATAAGGCAATCTGTAACCAAGGTAAAGAGCAGCAGGTGTTTTCCAAACTGACAACTCTGAACTTCTTCCAGCTGCCTGCTCAGAGGAAGACACTGAGAGGTTGTGATTCAGAGGCTCCATACGTAGCCAGATGAGACAGTTTAACTGGCAGACTTAGGCTGCCCAAGTCAAGAACTCAGCCTGCACATAAAAGGTCATCCAGCTTTGGTTTCTCTGAGTTCTCACACAGCCTATAAAGTACTTGCTGCTGTTGGCAAAACAGGGCCTTGGTCTCTAGAGAACCTATACAGTCACCAGCAAGTTGAGTAAGTGGGGCTTGTTTCTGAGACCAAATGAGTCATTTGTGAGGCATGACTGTTGGTCCCTGAGCCAGGAGACCCACTTTGCCTACCAAGATAGGTAGACAAAGCACTGCCAGGTGATTTGGGCACATTCCAGGTCCCCAGAGGGCACTTTTCAAGGGCCAAGCCATTGCTAATATCTTTCCACCCTAGAAAGTTGCTTTCCCATCACCAGGTCTCCAAGAGCTCTCTTAGAAACTCAGTCATTTCCTGCGTCCTGAACGGCAGGATGCTTGCCTCACAAGATGAGGGGCTTGTTTACCTTTACACCAAAGACCCTGGTGTCCAGACGGTCCCACTCTTCTCAAGGTCTAGAAGTTTCTATCCAGACATAATCTACACTTCTTTAGACTCAACAAACTCTCCAAAACCTATTCTACTCTCAAACAAGCAGAGTTTTTCATATTTTCAAAGGAATAAGCATCGTTTGATTTTCGCTTTGAAAAAGTAAAGACAAAAAGAAACTTCCAAGTAGCGTGTGGTATGTCTCCAACCAAATCAGTTCAAAATCCATGTATTAAGTACCTGCTGGGGCTCAAGCTCAGGGGAAAGAGGAACGAAGAGGACATCACAGAAATGAGCCAGACACGCACCCCTCTTCAGGGACCATGTGATAGGTTTAGAGAATGAGTAAAGAAATCAACAAATAAATGGAAAATCAGAGTGTTAAGTCGTACAGCAATTTCTACCTTTCACTTAATTGCATTAATATGACCCAAAAATAGTAAGGGGAAAGTACATTTTTTCTTTTCTTAAAATCTGATCATCCCTTCTGCTTAATGTCTTATCGGATCTCCCAAACTCTAAACAGTTTTGGCTTCTAAATTTTTTGCCACTTGGGGTTCTCTGAAATCTCCAGTTGACTTGGAATGATTACAATAAGGAATTTCCATGAATTTTGGGGAATCCACACTTTCTTTATTTGTTCATATTATCTGTCCTGGTTTAAGTATTTTCAACGATCTTCACTGTAGACACCAGCTTCTCACTCCATACTGACACCACTGGGGTTTTAGATGGACGTTTCCGTGCGCAGAACTAGATTGGACTTGCTATGAAAGCAAATAATGCCATTTTCTAAGAAACAAATGCGACTTTTCTTCATGGACTTCCGGCTCATCACCCTTAGAAGCATTACCAAACCACATGTTAGGGCCAAGAAACAAAGTAAAGGACACAGCTTCTGCCCTCAGAGACCCTCTTCTACACCGGAAGTCAACATAAAAGCACAGGAGAAGTTAAATGGCTGCACAGTCTCCTAAAGGAGGAGGTTCGAGATGGTCCCCTGTCAGTCTCAATTGTCATTCTCAATCCTCCATCCTTCTGACCACTCGGTGCCCTGGTGAGAAGCAGTGGGCTGGTGTACCTAAAGCTGCAGCCCTGTGACTTTGGGGAAACCACTGTCTCCCGTTCTGGAAACTTGCACATGTTCATGTGAAGGACCTGGGACGCTTCAGGCTATTCAGCACAATCAAAAGACCAATTAGAACATTTCCCACTGTCTTTTTTCCCCCCGAGGTAATCCAAAAATCAATCAACATCATTATATCCTCTCAAGAAACAACTACATTTGTTAATGCCCTCAGACAGGACAATGCAGCCGAGAAACTCAAAACAGATGCAGCAGAATCACAACCATGCAAATTAGTACAGGCTCTTGGGTTTGAACCTTGGGGGCCGGGGATTTCTAATATAAAACAGAAAACGGAGCCCACTGCACTCATGTTCTTCTGGTGATGAAACATGATTATTCTGGTTGAATGTGGGGCAGTGTCTTTTTCTGGGTGCTGAGGGAGTGCTGAATCTGCTCCCCCACCTTAACACGCGGTTCATTGTCTAAGGCGGTTTCCCAAACAGCTAACGTCGACAGCAAAATTATGAGACTGAATCAGACGAACACGCGGAAATTTCAATTGAAAAAAAGAGAAACATTGTATGTATCCACTCAAGTATAAAGCTTCGAAAAACTAAATATGGACAATGGTTAAAAAAAAAAAAAAAAAAACACCACTTACCGCCTGTAACGCAGGTCCGAGCCCAAACCACGGAGGAGACTGTTCTAGGTGTTAAAGCAACTCCTCCGCACCAGGGTTAAACTTTGCACCAGTTTAAAGCTTTGAGGAACCGGACCTCAAACCATATCTGTAAAGGATAACTTCTGGGTCCCTGTCTAGTGACCGGGGACTCTCTTAACTCTCACCCACAGGCAGGCTGGTCTGGAGGAAGATGGCTGCCCCCCTTTTAGGATCTCCCGACCCCCACCTGCCCGGGCTCCTCGTGTGTCCACGGCTGATTACTCACTGCGCACACATGTCCACCACACACGGGCGGCTGAAGAAAGCAGTGAATCCCAACGCTGGCAACACTCTCCCTGCTCCTGGGCCAACCTGTGGGCCCCAGGGTCCAGTCCCTATGGTTTTTCATAATTTGTCTCATAGATAATAAAACATTTCAAGCCTGTCAGCCTATGTGTTCTCACAATAATTCTGGAAGGTAGGTACTACTTGTTACAGGTGTGTCACGGATTGGGAGACAGCACAGAGAGAATGAATCGCCAAAACAGAAAGCAGCTGGGCCAGGATTGAAACCCAATTCCATGACTCCATGTGCCATGCCTCACCTTCCAGTTGTGAGTTCTTTGAAGTCAGGGGTCCTATTATCTCTCCCTCTGTGAGATATAGGTACTTGGCCACCTGCATAGTGGCAGATGTCTCCTAAAATGGAAAGACTGGGTTCTGGAAAGAAAGTGGAATTTTGATCCTGGCTCTGCCGATTACAAGCTGGGGAAACTTGAGCAAATGACCTATTATAAGCCTCAGTCTTGTTCTCTGTAAAATGGGACAAATATTACCTCAGAGTATTGTGAGGAATAAATGAAATGACTTCTGTAGGGCAGACACCCCTCCCCCCATAGATCTTAGCTCCCTCTGATGCTGCCCTCTACCTCCTTGGCCCCTAATTCTATTGGGGACCAAGAGATTTAGAATCAATTCCAATATCTGCTTTGCATATATTACACTCACTGCAGGTTAAAATGAACATCTGACAACCCTGAAGCAGATTTCTAAAGGGGTGGGGAGTACAATGTGTTGGGAATTTAGAGAGTGAGGTTTGTGGGAGCACTGGAGGCCAGCTTTAGGTTCTGGCCTTTGTAGCAATACAAGGAGCTTTTCACACACAGCATCCAGGGTGCCCGGCCTCCTTTCTAGAATCCTTGATATTGGGGCCAACTTATCTTTTTTACCCTGAGCTCTCACATACTGTGAATGCTGTTTCCATTGTGTGACATGTTCACCTCTCTCTACTTTAGCTGTGTTAGATATTCTACTTTTCTACAGTCTCCTAAGTCATTTTCTTTTTTTTTTTTTTAAGATTTATTTATTTATACATACAAGCTGGGGTACAGGCCAGAGGCGTGGGGTGGCGAGAGGGTTCACCAGAGACAGAGTGGGGAGCAGAACAGGCAGATCAGAAATACACTGCTGAGGGGAGCAGTGGGTGAGGCAGGAGAGGTCTGCTGCACCATGTGGGATTCTCCCCCGCCGGGTGTCGAACCTGCATTGCGCGCTGTCAACAGCTCCACAGCGCAGCGCTCAACTGCTGTGCCACCAGGGAGGCCCTCCTAAGTCATTTTCAAGGTAGAAGGTAAGTGCACAGATTAAGTAGTCCAATGGAGTTACTCAGGAACAACATTTTTCTGAGCCTAATGAGGAGTATGGGAAATTCTGGAGAGTAGAGAGCAACAGGAGATAGAAATGAATGTCTGATGTGGATTGCAACAAAAAGTTCTTATGAAAAAGATGTGGTGTATATACACAACGGATTACCCACCCAACTATTAAAAAAAAAAAGATGAAATCTTACCATTTGCAACAACATGGATGGAACTGGAAGGGATTATGCTAAGTGAACTAAGTCAGAAGAAGAAAGACAAATACTGGATGGTTTAACTTGTATGTGGAATATAGAGAAACAAAACAAAGGAACAGCCAGAACTAAACCAAAACAAACCCTAAAAATATGACTGCAGAAATGGGACTTTTAGAGGGGAAGGAGGACAGATGGGGAACAAAGTGGGGAGAGGCCCAATGGACTGTGGTGGAGCATTAGGGCACTTTGGTGGTGGTTATAGTGTGATGACAAACATCTTAAAAGGTGTAAACTTATTCCCCTAAACCACATACACTATTGTAAACCATTGTTACTTCAATTAAAAAAAAAAATACACTTTTCCCAAAAAATACCCAAAAAGTGAAAATACATAAGTACAGTAGAAAAAAGTTCTTATGACTACAGGGATCTAGGTGGGAGAAGGAAGGTCATCTGCAATGTTGATAACCTTTTATCTGATGAGAAGGAGGAGATTCCAGACCTAAGAGATAAGGTCTGTCAGGTGTGAAATAAAGTCTGTGTTTTGGGCAGAGAGAAGACTGGGATTGTGCCAAGACCCAGTTTTGCCACTGACTTGCTGAGACCACAGCAGTCATCACAGATGGGTTTGTCACCCATAGGATGTAGGGGCTGGACTAGGCTGGCTTTGGAACTAGACAGACCCACCTCTAGATTCAGCTCCCACCACTTACTTGTTAGGCAACTTGGGGCAAGTTTCTTTGTGTCCTCAAGCTCCAGTGCTCTCATCTGTCAGATGAGGATGAGAGAATATGTCTCCAAAGAGAGAGGTGAAGAGGTATATAAGGATATATGCTTTTGCACCGCGATAGCTCCCACACAGCAGCTGCTTGCTGAAATAATACTAATCTCTTTTTAAAATTCTAAGTTGCTACAAACCTAGGAATCTATAGGGTGATACAATGCACAATTCCCAGTTAAAGGGCTACCCTAAATCAAGACACTGAGGGGCTGTATGCTGCAGCAGTAAATGGACAGTTCAACTTGGACAAGAAGATGGGAACAAATGTGATTGTGGAGGAGAAAAACCCAGAACCAGAGGACAGTGGACCGAGGTTTGGTTCTAGCTTCCTCAGTCACTAGCCATGAAACACAACTTTGCTCAAAATTTTCTTACTACTGATCTCCAGTTTTCTCAACTATAATGTGGAAACAATCCTGTATGTAAATGTGTTGGGTGGATTAGAAAGTACAGTTGAAATGTTACTAATCAATTGCATGGTGATTGATTTGAGAACTTGTCTAATTATTTCAGCTTGAAAATGTAGTTTAAGTTTTTTGAGAGCTATTTACCCACTGCCCCTAAACTGTCAAACAAAACTTCAAATTTCCCACATACCATAATCTTCAAGATCGGATGGTTATTTTGTGGATTGTTGATGTATCCCCAAAAGAGCTGTGCTGGTTTTCCTTTGCAATCAACAAATTCTTCCAGTGACCCATCAGACTCACCAGCTACTGGTGACCTGATCTTTATTTGAAAAAACAATATAATAAACCACCCTCTTATTTTAACAGCTAGCATAGGGCAGGGCAGGAGGAACCCCCACCCACGCTTGTTCTGAACAGACATCGTGTTGCAACCGATGTGAAAACAAGATAAGGAGAAACATCTGTCAACAGACTCGGGCCTCCCCTAGAGTAGGGCTGCTTTCTGTGTATTCTGCACAGACGGGAAGCCAGAGGCCATCCCGTCACCTGTGAGCCTGCTCTGACTCGCTGTCGGTCGAAGTGTGGACTAGGGAAGGTTGGGCCCAACCCAGACATACAAGCAACTCACTCAATCTACATTTTAGCTCTTTTTTAAAATAAATATTTAGTGATGCAATGCTTGGAAGAAATCATTAAAGTTAAAAGCTTGTCTGCCTAGAATGAAGGAAGTTAAAACCAGTCAATGGTCTGGGAGCCACCAGCTCAACGTGTCTGCTCAGTAACTTCACAACTTCACAAGTTCTATGCCACAGTGCTCCATCCTGTATTTGAAAACTTCATTTTTAACTCCCTTTTGTATGGCTGGGATGCAGAAACCAATGAACTGATGAAACTTTGCTGCAAGGCAGTTTTTCTCTCCATCTTTCCTGAGCATTATAGGACCTCCAGGAAGAGAGGCACAGAGTCAATGAGGGTCCAAACAACATATCCAAGGCGCTGAGAGGATTATAATGCATAAAACATGACATGCAAAAATGCTTCTGAATATAAAAAAACAATTTACTTTTAAGGAGCAAGAAAGAAACCACAAAAGTCTGTTAGAACTTCTGAGATGGTATTAGATACTTAGCATTTACCATATCTGTTTCCCATTTCTGAGAATAATGAAGTGGCAGCTATAGGATCCAAAGAGACAACACAGGAGGGGTAGAAGCATCATCACAACACACTCAGGGGGACTCAACATGCTTGCAGTGGACCTGGGTGCACAAGATCTCTAGCCCTGGGACAAGAACTCCTAACCATCCACAGGTTCCAGTCAGACAATGCCAGAATTTCCAGCTCATTCCAAGCATCTGAGCAATGACTGGAGTGAATGGAATAGAAGAAATAAATGCAAGTTTTGTGTTTTAAAGTAAAGCAGTTGTGAATGGCATGCCCTTATATACCCCAAATTAAATACATGCTAAGTATAAAAGCTCTCTACTGGAAGCTGGGACCTCAAAACCAGAATGGCAACCTTCAATTTGGCACCCAAAGAAACCTCAGTCCAAGAAAGTCTCCTTCAGGTGCTCTTCCTTCCAAGCTTACAGTGGCTTTCCACCAACAACACTCGTCTTCATGGGCCTCAGCCATTTCTATCTCAATCGCTAGTTTTGCTACCTATACTTGTACTTTACTGTAGTTAAGTATTTTTTTAATAACTCATTTACTTGAATTTAAATGCATTTTAAAGAAAATTTGATAAGATTTCTATAGATAGAAATTTAGTGTCACTTCCCATAAATAGCAAATATCCAATAATTGAAAAAAATGCAACAATAAAATCTTCCTAAGTTTTGGTTACATACTCTTACCTGAATGTCCTGAGTCTAAGGTCTATAGCTGTCAGTTGAAAAGAGAAATTAACCAGTATTAGAGAGATATTAAAGATGAACTAGCTTTGGACTGAAACAACTCCCATCCCCACCCCCACAATCGAAACTGAAAAAGGAGTAATTGTCCACCATGTGATTCATGTTTTCTTAAAGTCATGTTTGCACATTACCTACATCAGACCCCCTGGTCCATTAATACCACCTGTGCCCCTCCTCCACGTCACCCTTGGGGCTCTGCTGTGGCGCTCCTGAGCCTGAGCTCCCTGCGTGTCTGTGAATACCACAGCCTCATCATCATTCTTGATTCCAGTCATACTTGAGGCCCATTTTTTGTTCAAATGACCCATGCCGCACATCAACCTCCACGCCCTTTTCCATTCTGTGTCCTTTATGAAATGATTTTCCTTCACCCCCTACTTTCCTCCAATAAGTTAATTCAAATTTTCAAGTCTTAGGTTGTGTCATCTTCCCGCCATGGATCTTCCGGACCATTTCAGATCCCACCTCAAGAGAAGCACGATTACCAACTGGATCACATGATAATCACTGGTTTTCTTGTCTTCTCTTTCCCTACCAGTCCGTAATCTCTCAGATGGGAGGAAATGTGTCTTCTCTCTCTGGTGTTGAATGAAAGCACTTTACCCAGACTGCCTTGGACAACAAGCAAACTACCTTCCATATTCCTTCTCTAGAAGGCTTTCTAGAGCCCTAAGCCCTCAGCTGTGGGGACACCTTCTTCTCTGTTCCCACAATACCCACTGTGTAGCACTTTCACTGTGGGGTTTAGCCTGCTCAGTGAAATATCTCTGTTTATAAACCACTATGGCTTGGCAGTTTATAAGCTGCTTGTTTTTGTCCTCAGGGAATAGAGAATACCTGGCATACAGTGAATAATCCCTAAAAGAATAGTTGGTGGAAACATTTTTCTTTTTACCTCTCTCATCATAATCCCCAAAATACCAAGAGTCGAGGTCAGTAAAAGAGTAAAAATAATAAATTGACTGTTGATATTTTTAGTGTTTACTAGTGTTTAGTGTTTATTAACTGCCAGGCACTTTATAAGCAGTCTCTCATTTAATTATCCCCACCACCTTGTGAGGTAGGGACTTCTGTTGACACCAACTTGCAGGTGAGGCAACCTGGGCTTAGGGAAATTAAGTGGTGTGTGTCCATAGTTATAGAAGTGGCAGAGCCAGAAAATGGACCCAGGCTCCACTGTTCTTAACTCCCACTCTGGTCCAGTCTGCAACCTTGTTTTGTCTGACCTACTGGCCTCCTTTATGATCAGAACCCCACCCCCGGGCCTGCGGTGGATAACTCTGATCGAGCCTTTGATAGCACAATGCAGCCCTATTCAGAACACAAGGCCCTGTCACAGAAGGGCCATTGTGGCCTCACACTAGGGTCTCGGGACTCGGCAAAATCACCCACTCCACGCTTACGGGCAGAACACAGATCAGCAGCCTTTTCACTGATTCCAAAACTGTCTCTTCTGCCTTTGTAAAATAACCCACAACTCGATGTGGGGGATTTTCCTGCAAGTGTTCAATAATCAGCATTGACAGGCAGACTGGTGTTTTTGAAAAGTCAACACAAACACTTTTTAAAAATAAAGATTTAAAACTTTAAATTGACTGTGAGCTAAGGGAGAGTCCCAGCAGTACCCCAGAGGGACAAGAGAGGGGTCTTGGTGCAATTTTTGTAACTGTTTCTCTGTTCCAGAATTATGCATGCTCTGCTTTCTTCACTCACAGGTCTGTGTCGAAAGCATCTGAGGTAACAAAGGCCAGTTTCCTCTGGTTTGTACCCAAGGAAGTGAGAAAAATGTGGCTGGGCTACAGAAGTCTTGGTCCTTTATCCAGCAAGACCAGCTTCAAATATTTGGATGAAACTTAGAAGGGGAGAGAAGAAATAAGAGCCACCTTATAAAAGCTCCTTCCTGCCTCTTGATGATGTTACCAGAATTCTCGGCAGCAAAGGGCCAGCCCAGCCAGGGCAGGACACACAGCATGTGGTTTCATTTTTCCAGTGATGAGCCTCTCAGGAGAAACTCTCCATTTTGGAAAGAGAGACAAACATATCTGGAGAACAAGTTAACAGGAACCTCAAATCCTGGGTTCCTCTTCATTTGCTGAAAATAAGCATGGTCCAGGGAGAAAAATCCTGGATGGGGGAGGGATCCGGAAGACCTGGGGTTTGCTTCTGGCTTTGCCACTAATTTGTTTCCTGACCTTGAACACATCATTTAAATGCTCTGGGCTTCAGGTTTTCACAGAAGAGAGTGGATCAGACCCAATAATCACGAAGTTTCCTTTCAGCCCTGGAAATCCATTCTTAGGTAGTATAGACATGCCTGACTCATTCTCGGGGTGTCACACCCTAAGGCGAATCCTCCAGAGGCAAAGATGATTTCACGAACCCAGCACCAATCATCACAATTGAGGTATAAAGATGTGAAATAAGGGAACATGTATGAGTTTTGGAGGGAAAGATGGCTCTACGTGGCTCTCATTGGCACTTGTGGTGGGCAGATACTTAAACTTTAGCAGCTGATGGGCCACATATTATGTTAGCGGGTTAGGAGCCCAGGAGGTCTGGGTCGGGGTGCTGGTGACAGCGGCCCACTGACACCATTCCCCATCTGTGGGGCAGTGGCTGCCTTACCTGACTGGCTTAAGCAGTGGCTGAGCTGAGGGGACACAGTGGCTTCCTGTTTCACCTGACCCTCTTTCCACTGACCTTCAGACAGGCTGAAGCAATGAAACCGCACCCTCCTCAAAAACCTTGAGTATGTAATTCCACATCTTGGCAATTTACTAAAGAAGATAATCAGACATAAAGTCAGCTGATAATAATAGTTATCAGTCAGGGAGAGCTCACTGTGCATAAGACCTTGCTGGTGCTTTCTATGTGTGAGTCTATACAATGCTTGCTACAGTTTTGAAATGGGTATTATTGTCTCCATTTTAATAAAAGATAAAGCTAAGACTTTTAATGTCACACTGCTATTCAGGACACAGAAATCTACGTGTGAGAATGTTTGTGACAACATGACCCAGATTTCCAAAAATAGGAAATTGAGTAAATGGTGTATTCATGTAACGGTGTATAAGAAATGCATGAGAAATCACTTAGGATGAGTAATGACAAAAATGTCCACAACAAATTGCCAAGTAATAATCCCAACTTTGTTTAACTTATATATAATTACATATAGTATATATGTGTATGTGTGTAAAATATGGTATTGTTCTTCTTTATATTTTCCTGTTACTCAAATGTACATTTTATTATCTGCCACTTTTTAAAGTCTGGAGCTACTTAAAGCCCTATTGAAATAACCAAGAGCTACTGCCATCCCTCTAGAAAAGGCTCCTGGATAAGACCCTCTACCAGACTCAGCTTCTGTACAATGGACATCTCTCCAACCAGAACTGAGAGGGTCCCTCAACTCTTCCCTTTACTCCTGAAGCGCATGATATGACAGTGAGGGACTGGACGGTGTATTAAGTCAAATGAACCATTCTCTCTCTACAGTCACAGTTCAGGCCCTGCCAGCTGGCCCAGACCAGCACGCCCTGACAAAGTCAGGCAGAAAAGCCAAAATGAAACTGATTAGTATTATAGCTGTTCTCCATACCTGTAATAATATTTATTTAAATGAGGCATTTGTGGCAGGATAGGGAGAAGAGACAATAGACAGTTGGCTTCATGACTTGGAAAGTTCTCTCAAAATGGAGACGTGGAAGCATCAAGAAGATGGTCATAGAGAAGCAGCCATTCTCTGGAGGATGGGGGAAAGGACATGAGCTTTGGCTTGAGGAAGACATAGCTTAGAATCTTGATCTCCATTTGCTGAGTGACCCTAGGCAAGCCCTTAACTGTCTCATCTGTAAAACAGCTATAAAGGGGCTGTTAAAAAGAGTAGCATGTGAAATGCATGAATTAGTATGGGGCATGTAGTAAGTGTTTAATATCTTTCACCCAGTGCCTCCTTATCCAAACTTTCCCCAACATAACAAACCTCCTCCATTGTTCTCAAGTTCTAAAATCTTATTCCTTGCAAGAGAGAAATAAAAATCTCCCATTTGAAACCCATTTTATGAGATACCATCTCAAATCACAGTACCAGTCATTTAATCAGTCATCATGACAAATGGGAATCTAGCAGTACCCTAAGCACATGGGAGCTTGCCATCTTATGCATACTTGAAGATGCCACAGCCTTATCATATTTACCTGTAAATATGATGTCATATTAGAGTGTCTAAGGTAATCACACCAAACCATCTACCGCCAGGGTAGTTTGTGAAGAACTTTCAACTTTTCATATTGATTGCACCTCACCTCATTAGAAGTTTAGAAAAAATAGGAAATAGCTTCATTTTACTTAGGAAAAAAACCCAGCGTTTACTTGGAGAGATGGGCTGATCTGTCTAAGATTACTTAGCATGTAGGAGTGGAGGTGGAGGAACAGGGATTTACTGGAAAAGAGGAAGTCAAGGCTGGGTGAATGATTTCAGTGAGGCATTTGTGACAGCATAGGGGGAGCAGACTGAATATTCTACTCTATTCTTCAACATCCACCTCCTCAAGCTCTATTCATGTGCCTGAATGGCCTTTCCTTTGAGGCCCGTCCTCTCCCTGCTTACCTCGGTCAAGAGCCTTACTCACCCTGCACAGATTCACCCCCAAATACATTTTATAGTTGTTTTCTTAACCTTTCAGATCATCTCAGCAGCATTTCAACCTTTCGTATAAATCTACCATGACTTAACAAACAGCATCGCTGGGTCCCATGCCAGGAGAAGCAGGTGCTGCAGCTCTGAGCCCTGAGGATACGCAGGGCTCTGTGATCCTGTCTGGAGAAGCCCACTGCCCCACAGATGCACTGAGGCTACATATGGTAGACTTTCCACTGGGCACTTAAGCAACCCCATATATTGTACGCCCCAATTCATTAACGTTTGAAGCTGGACCCAGACTCCCCTTTTTAGAGCAGCCCTGAATGAAACTGGCTCCATGTTAGTCTTTATTTTCCATGAAAAGAGAAAGGCCTGTGGCCTGGCAGATAGCTCCGGCCAGGTGTCAGGGGGCCGGTTTCAGAGCCTGCTCTGCCCCTCCCTGCCGTGGGTCCTAACCCTACCCACTCACCTACTGCAGCCCCAGCTCCTCACCAACAAATAGTGGTGATAATATCTGATCAGCCTTCACCTTCCAGGGGCTGAGGAGAAGTTCAAGTAAGATAAGAGAAACAAATGGAAATGCTTTGTAAACTCCACTGTGTTGTAACAAGGAGAGGTGTGGTCCTTAGCCCGGAACTGGAACTGTGTCAGGTTATTACACTTTACATTTGAATAAGCCCATGTCAGTCCATAACCTGAGGCTCTCACCTGAGGAAAGTTTACCAGGGAAACACTAGCACAGGTAGGAGGAGTAGAGGGAGGGCAAAGACAGGCACATTAATTTATAACATTTCTGGGGCACCTCCTCTGGCAAAGTCTTGGGGTCAGGGTATGAACAAGACAATCAAGGTCTCAGGGGGTTATGTTCTCAGAGAGTGGGCAGAGGAGAAGCAAGCAAGCAAAAAAAAAAAAAAAAAGGGCACTGTGAGTACAAGAGGGTTTTAGCCTTCTCCATTTTCTGTTTCCGAAGCTGAAGGAACATTGTCTGTGAAATTGGTGTTAATTGGGGGTGGGGGTGGGGGGCAGACCCAGAATTGAAGAAAGAAATTACCTTCCCCCTGAGGTTTCAGACCTGGGGCAATGGAGATGCCCCAGGAAATATTCTTTATTTTTGCACATTGACAGCATGATAAACCATTGATAGACCAGAACAGCTAAAGAATGACAGATCAGGCAAATGATTTTCCAGTTATATGAAGATTTCTAGCCTCTGCTTGGAATCTGTGCTGAAAAATCTTAAAAAACAAATGCAAGTCTGAATCATTTTGAGTTCCTCTACATTTTTTCAAATGCAGGAAACTGAATCAAACACTTCCAGTTTCTAAAATTTTTAGATCTCATCCTCTATATGTCACCTCCTCCAGGAAGACTCCCATTGTCCAGTGAGATGAACACCCCACTTCTCCAAGGCTATGCTTTCTTTGACTTTGAATCCACAACACCTAGTATTATGGGGGACACATAGTAGGTACTCGATAAATATTCACTCATGAGATCATTTATCATTGGTCAGTCTTGTATCTCTAGTCAAATTAGGAGTCCTCACAAAAATTACTTTTGAGTTGAATGTAAATATAGACTCTAGAACATGCTTTGCAAGTTAGTTTTTCAATATAAATGCCCAAATAAGTTTATTCTTCAGGGATTTTGCTATTTCTTCTAAAAGACTGGAGCTGTATCTAATGTATTACCAATCGTTCTTGGTCAGGGGAGACTTTGATTGAAATGAGAGCTACATTAAAAATGGATAGTGGGCCTCCCTGGTGGTGCAAGGGGTTAAGTCTCAGCACTATGAAGCTATTGCCAGCCACTGCAGCCTGAGTTCAATCCCAGGCAAGGGAGCTGACCCACATGGCGCAGCAGAACTCTCCTGTCTCACCTGCTGCTCCCCTCAGCAGTGTAATTCAGTGGATCTGCCTGTTCGGCTCCCCACTCTGTCTCTGGTGAGGCCTCTCACCCCCATACTCTGGCCTACACTCCAGTTCTTGTATGCATAAATTAAAAAAATGGATAGTTTCTTCTTGATCTATTTATTTATTAGAACTACTAAAGGAAAGTGGTCCATGACCTCCTGGAGCTGCCATCAGAGTAATACAGACTACAGGAAGCTATGGACTGATAGTTTTATCAACAAAAAAGTTACAAGCGAAAAAAGAGAGTGAGAAAAGGGCAGGATGGAAAGGTAGCCACACCTAGCAGACATCGCTATCAGCCCAAACACAGACTGGCTCGAATCTTGGTTCACACCCAAAAAATTATTTGAAAAAAAAGATTTTATATACATACATGTGGTAATTGAGGATATGTGATCATTGACTCGATATTAATGATGTTACATGATTATTTATTTTTCAGGTGTGATCAGAACCCTGTGGCTATATTTCAAAAAGCACTGTACTCATTTAGCAATACATATGGGAAAATGTACAGACGAAGTAATATGATGTCTAGGATTTAATTCAGAATAATCTGGAGGAGGGTAAAGTAGGTGGGGGAATTTGTGGTATAGAAGAAATCAGATTGGGCAAGAACTGTTTGATACGTTTGTTTTACTCTACTATTCTCACTACCTTTATAGAAGTTTGAAAATTTCCATTAACATTTTTTAAAGTCAGTAGTGGATGGAATCTCACATTACTCCGGAGCAGGCTCAGCCCTGACAATACCACACTTGATGCCGGCCCCTCACGGAGGGAGGCAGGTTGACCAGAGACCCGAGTTGGGCTGTCCCTCAAAACCTGCTGGAAGAGAACAGGAGAGCTGATCCCAGTGTTCTAAATAACACCTTCTTCAGAGTAAACTCCTTGTGTGGGTCTCCCTAGTGGCCTGGGGCTTAAGTCTCAGCCCTAGCACCCTACAGCCTGAGTTTGATTCCCAGCCAGGGAGCTTCCCCCATGACACAGCAGACCTCTCCTGCCTTGCCTGCTGCTCCCCTCAGCAGTGAATTTCAATCTGCCTTTTCTGCTCCCTGCTCTGTTTCTGGTGAAATCTCCCACCCCCTGGACTATACCCCAGTTCTTCTAACCTCCCCCGCGCAAAAAACCCAAATTGAAAAGAAACTCCTGGTTTTGATGTCGTTTTTGGAGTCGATGGATTTGAGAGCGGAGCAGGGTCCTTGGGTTTACTCTGGGAAAGGTTTCACCAGAGCTCCCTTTGGCGGCACGTGGCAAGTTTCTCCACGAGAAGAGACTCAGTTATACTTAAAGAACAGGTTTATCAGGACGAGGAAGTAAAGGACACTAAGGACACAAGCGGGCAGGAAGAGCTGCCCCTCCAAGGGGGGCAGGTTTGCTAAGAGAGGCCTGCATGGTGCAGGTCATGGGCAGACAGGCAGGCTGCTGCCCTGCAGAATGACAGAGTTGGTAAAGGAAAGCACCTGCATAGGCACAGGTGGGCAGAGAAATGGCTGCCCTGAGTTCTTGCCCGGATGGCACTGATACAGCCGTCTTTCAGTTGGGACGGGCTCATCTTCAAGGAAGGCTCCTGTTTGCTGGCTAACTAGAATTAGAAAAGAGACCGGAGGTTCTACAATGGGCTCAATCTCCATATCTGCCCCTAGACTGCAGTCTAGCTCCTACCTATGCTTTGTAACTCAGGTGCTGGTGTCTAGGGATTGTGCTAATGGTTATGTCGATTTCTTCTACCCCCACCTCCTTGTGTGGGCCTAGTTCTAATCTTATTTTGCATTATATCTCCTCCATTAATTTCACCCTCTGGGAACAATGGCAGGAATGAAAAGTAATCCTTTATTTATTTATGGAACAGTTCAAGCTCAGGAAAGGCAGATGGGAAGGAATATAGGACTTGGAGTCCCAGGTTTTGGATTCACTCCTTGCCACACAGCTGGGCCACTGAATTTCTCAGCACCTTAATGTGCTCATCCATAAGCTGGGTGGGTTGCCAGAGAACTGTGGTGAGGATCAGATGAGGTCTCATGGGGAGGAGATGCCGCTTGGTGCCGTGGTGCGTCTGAACAGTGGTGCTTTGTACCATCTGCACAGTCAACTACTAAATAAATGAAAACTACCATAATTAATTATTTAAGAAAAAGCAATTTGCTCAAGGCCTCAAAGTGAGTCAGCAGGATGCTACTCAGG
>PVIJ01009442.1:35295-66914 GCA_004024925.1 Scalopus aquaticus
GGGGGGGGGGGGGAGATTGCTCGTGGTTGTGGATAGCCAGGTTTCTGTAGTGTGCCATTGAGATTCCAGCTCAGAGGAACTGGTAGGATTCATTCACCAGTTTATTCTTTATCTTTTTTCCTTCCCTTTTTGTGAATAAACCCTTTTTATTAATTTTATTATGTGTATCTGCAGTTGAGTCTTATACGTTCCTTTTAAGTGCATGGGTGAGAACCCACAAACAGGCACCCCATTTTATATCGGGGCTGCCCTGTAACAGTTTTGGCGTTCAACGTGGTTGGACAGGACACCCGTGGTTGATCAGCCCAAGGTCACTTGCGTTGGTCACCTTAAGCTCATTTGATCTGCAGGACACGTGGCATGATCATTATGTCTCCAGTCTTGATAGTTTTGTTTTCGTTTTCCTTGTTTACAGCTTTCTTTTGTAGGTGTGTTTTTGGCCCAAAAGTGGCCTCGACCATAAATTTTCGCAATAAATTTCCATTTTTAGGCAAACCTCATTTGGTGTGGAGTAGCAACTAATCTAGCTTCTGTTTTGCTAAATAGAAACAAATGAGCTTTGATATAATATTTCAGGTTTTGAAGCCTTGGGTGTTACTCTTAATAACACATTTCCCCAAGAGAGACTACACATAGCGTTAATCTTTGACAAAGCAGCATTGACATTCAGAAGTACTTAACCAACTGTTTGTAACTTTTTAGAAAGAAAAAGTTAACTGGCCTTTTAATCATACTTTATCCAGCTTCCACTGTGGAAAAGATGGGACTCTACTTCTCCCTTCAGATCAGTTATAGGTAGGCGAGGGGAAGAAAGCAGGCCTGTGTTTGAGTCCTAAACAGTTAAGTGCTGTGTTACCTTGAGTAAGTCATTTTCCCACTTCTGAAAATAAGGGTTTGCTTCTTACTGCTGGTAGGAATGAACACTGGTCCAACAACGATGGAAAGCTGTGTGGAGGGCCCGCAAATTACTAAAAATGGAACTGATACTGGGCAAAAAGGGCTTCAAAATTTGGCCAAGGCAGTGCCCAAATTGCTTACCAGTCACTATCTTGGTTTTGCACCCACACACACAATTGGAAGACAACTCAGGCTTAGGGAACAATAACAATGGGATTTATTTAACAAACAGGGAAAAAGCAAAGAATTATTGAAGTCAACATATGGCCGTTTACCTTACTTAAAGCAATGTCCAGTCCTTTAAGTCCCAGAAAAGTAACAAAGGTGGCATCTTCCTGACACTGCTGACGTGGAGCTCTTCTTCCAAACAATAGGCCACGTTTCCAAAACGGCGTCTTTTTTCTTCTGCAGACGTGCAACAATCAGACTGTAGGCCAGGTTCCAACTCACGAGGCGACACAGAACACAACTGGAGATGCTCCCGAAACTGCCATGGTGTTCCAGCACAGCACCAGGCCAACAACACTGCAACTACAGTGGCCAGACGGCCCAACAGACTGCACTCACGCATTTTAGGAAGGCGCCCGCTTCGGGCCTCTGCCTTCTTCCTTCAGCTGCAGTAAAAACAAAACTGGGAGCAGTTTCCTTCACTCGGCTACTTGCAAAGCCTCCATAGTCGCTGGTCCCAAAGTCACTGAAGATTCCAAAAACGCTCAATCTAAAACTCTACATCCTGGCGCTACTGCTTCTTTGCCTACATCATGGCGATTCCTTTTTCTTTTCCTACATCATGGCGACTGATTCCTCTATTCCTTCAGTATGGCGACTGATTCCTCTTTCCTTCAGCATGGCTACTGATTCCTTTATTCCTTCAGCATGGCGACTGCCTCTTCCATTCCTACATCATGGTGACTGATTTCTATTTCTTCAGTGCCTTTTATTTTTGATCAGAATCTCCACCCCAAACTGCAAACTTAGCATTTTCCCGTGGGGCTGTTCATTCTCATCAGCAACCCCCTCCAGGGGGCACCATGTTTTCTGGACTTTGGACTCAGCCGGGTTACAATGTCACTCCCAGCTCATTGGATGTTCACAATAAAGTGTAAAGGTCAAGGAGTGTTATGTGAAAGCAGAGGACTGGAATCCTGCAGATCAGGGACAAGCGAACTAGAGCCCAGGGTCAAATCCCACCTGCCATTTACTTTTGTAAAACCCACAAGCTAAGAATGCTTTTTTGTTGGTACATTTTTAAACAGTTTAAAAATCTAAAGAAGAAAGATATTTTTTCACAGTTGAAAATTAGATGTGTTCATTATATTTCAGTGTCCATAAATAAACTTTTTTTGGAACACAGCCACCTCACTTGTTTACATTTTGTCTGGCTGCTTCTGCGCAGCATGGCAAAAATTAAGTCGTTGCCACGGATACTGTGTGGCCTGCAAAACCTAAAATATTTACTCTCTGGTTCTTTGCTGACCGTTACTATATAGATCAACATGTCTCTTACCTTGTTGTATATACAGATCACCTAAGAGTATTAAAATGCAGGTTCTAATCAGCAGAATTGGAGTGGAGCTGAGCTTCTGCCTTTCTAACTAGCTCCTAAGTTGTGCTAAAGTCGCTGTTCTGAGGACCACACTTGGAGTGGCAAGGAGAGGCTCTATCAGACAAATCTGGTTATGCCATCAACTTGCTCAACATGCTTCAGTGCCTTTCCAAAGCCTTCAAAACTAAACTCAGGGCCTCCCTGGTGGTGCAAGGGGTTAAGTCTTAGCACTATGAAGCTTTCAGCAGCCACTACAGCACAAGTTCTAGCCCAGCCAGGGAGCTGGCCCACATGGCGCAGCAGACCTCTCCTGTCTAGACTGCTGCTCCCCTCAGGAGTGTACTTCGTAGTTCCGCCTGTTCTGCTCCCGACTCTGTCTCTGGTTAACCTGCTCCCCACCCACCACTTCTGGCCTATACCCCAGCTCGTGTATGTATAAATAAATAAGTCTTTAAAAAAAACCCTAAACTCAGACTCCTTAGTGGATGTGACAGTCTCTCAGCATCATTGTCCACCATGCAGCTCTTGCATATACCCAGGAACTCACTCCCATGTGGGCGTCGTGCCCTCTGCCCCAGTGCTCCGTGCTTTCTCATCCATGTGCCCATGCACACACGCACTTCTTTGCCTGAAATATCCCCTCTTTTCTCCCCCCTCCTCCACCCTCAGCATGTCCAGTTGTCCAGCTTCTTGCCTCCTGCTTCCTGGCTCAAGTGGTACCTCCTTTGAAAGAAGCTTTCCTGGATTCCCTGAGGCTGGGCCAGGGGGCCCTTTGGTGATGTCCCGTTGTACCTCATGCCCCTCTTCACAGCCTGAATCACATGACCTGTGGCGCTGATGTCCCTGGAGTCGAGGGTGTCCTGTTATTCCTGCCTGTCCACTAACCAAGCCCAGCTCTTAGTACACAGCGCAGATACCGCACATTGTTTGGAATAGAACAAATGAATCATCCAGGCTCATCCAGCAAAGCCAGTGAAAAGCCAGGACTAGAGCTCACACCTCCTGGATCCTGGTGTGTGGTTTCTTGTCACTAAGCCACGTGTTAGCGATGGATACTCTCCTTTCTAATTGATGGAAGTACTAGCATCACAAATAGAGGGAAATTCTGCTGGTAGGCTAAAACTCTTTGGAGTGTTTGAGAGTAGAAGACCCTTCCCATGCTGGCCACTTTGTGGGGCACAGAGAACTCCTGAGTCCGAGCAGCAGCTCCTGAGAATAAGCCTTTCAGCCTCACAGCAACAGGACCAGCACCCACAGCGGTGGCGGGTCAGAGATGCTGGGATGGACTGGCCAGGAGTGCTGACAAGTGGTTAATGACAAGGCCTGGGAAAGAGAGTCAGCCTGCACCAATTCTCTCTGAGGCTCAGGCGTTTCCTTCTTGCCTCTTGTGACTTCTATTTCCTTATTGGTCACCTGAACCCAGAGGAATGTGGGTCAGCCAGACAGACTGAGGCTGAGGGCCAACGCTATGGAAAGTATGACCACCTGCCTGACCCTTTTTGTCAGTCTGGCTTTAGGAGGTGGGGGAAGAGTGGAGAGGAGGTGGTGGAAAAAGCTATACCCTACCCAGAAACATGCTCCGGCCTGCTCAGTTAGTACCTCCCCTCCCTTTCTACATCCGGCCTAAAATTCCCATCACTGAATACACAGAGACATTCCTCCAGAAGGTCACTGACAGCTGCTATGGACTGAACTGAATAGTGTTGCCAGCCCCCCAATTCCTATGTTGAAGTCCTATCTCCCAACATGATGGTAACTGGAGACATAAATTACCATTGGCAAGTAATTAGTGTCAGAAGAGGTCATCAGGGCAAGGCACAGATCTGATAGGATTAGCCCTTGTGAGAAGAGAAATTGCTCTACCATGATTGTCTTCCCAGGAAAAGCCGAGTGCAGAGGCCATCTGCAAGCCAGAAAGAGGGTGCTCACCAGAACCCCAACCCCACTGCACCTTGATCTTGGACTTCCAGCCTCCAGAACCCTGAGAAAATAAATGTGCGCTGCTTAAGCCTCAGTCCATATATTTTGTGATAGGAATCTGAGCCACGGCAACAGTCTTCTTTCACAGGTAAGTTGATCAATTTCAATTTCCTCCAAACTTTACTAAGCTCCTGAAGGCAGTCAAGTCCAATGTGCTCGCCATTATTTCCCTAGTTCCTAGCACAGGGCATATGAATAATAAATGTTAATATAATGTCAATAAAAGAATGAATGAATGAATGGAGTGAGTGTTTGCTATCTACTAGGCACCATGAAAAATGCTATGGAAACAAGATTTAGACTTAAAAGGTCCAATATGGGGTGATCTGATGATGTGATAGGAAAAGTCCCCCATGTAGTAGAGGAAGGCTCGACCCCATGTGCTGGGGCAGTACACACACAGTCACGCACACAATCACACATGCACACACATGCACACACACTCTGCTTTGAGATGGGGTAGAGAGAAGTAGGTGGAGTGTGAAATGAGAAATCATCTCAAAGGAGAGTTTATTTGAAAAGGATGTTATATGATTTCACCTAAGAGAAAACATGTTCCCAGGAAGAAGGCATTTGTTGACTCACTGATTCGCTAATAAGCTCAAGCAAAATCCAGAGGTTTTGAAAATGCAGGAACTTGAATGGTCAAAGACTGTGGCATGCCACAGAGGGAGCAGGAGGAGGGGAACGTGGGGAAGAAGGGACTAGAAAGACTGGCAGCAACCAGACTGCAATTACTCCTGATTGACAAGATGTCTGCAAACACAGAAGGGAGCCAAGGGAAGGAAAAAGAAGACATTTCAGGGGACTACTGGACTGTGGATGTATGAAACTTTAAATTGAAGTCTTCCAAGGGCTGTCAGGGTGAGGGTTAAAGGCAAAAGGCTCTGAAGTCAGGCTAGTTCAGGAAGACTGGATAAGTCCAGTCTGTCTCGAAGGTCTCATTTGTAAAACGGAAATACTCCTTTACTAATCCTTTTGGGATTGAAAAAAGGGTAAAATAGCACAAAGTAGGATCTCTACAAATGTAAGCTCTTGATACTTGTCTGTCTCAATCTAAGTTAAGAAGTTCCAAACACCTGTAGTTCCGAAATGGTCCTTTGAAAACCTGGAGAAATGAGCCCCCACCCCTGCAGCACATGGTACCCCCTGGTTTGGGGTTGATCTGCTGCTTCGGGATCACCTTCCTAATCTCAGGGATTAGAGGGATCAGGAATGCATCCTGTTTGTCTCCAGGCACCACAGATCTACAAGTGCTCTGGAGACGCTCCTTGTAGCTTTGGACAACTGACCCGGGCAGACAGGCAAAGCCGACATAAACAGTCTTAGCTCAAGGCACAGGACAGATGACAGAAAAGCTAGTTCTAGAACTTTGACCTCACAGTCCATTGATTTCTTGAGACCACATGGTCTCAGACCAAACAGAAGAAAGAGTCTGATCTCATCCAGTGACATACACACCCTCTCCAGGTCCCCACCAAATGGGAAGCGCCACCTAGCACTGAGCATCCTGAGTCCCCATCCTCTCTCCAAATCGGCATCAACACTCTCAGACACAACACTCGAAACAGCTCTTAAGACACTTACCTGCAACGTGGGCTGTAAACACAGGAAACAGCAGCTGGCTGGGTTGCCAGTAACGTTTACTTGCCAGTCAGGGTGCTAGAGCTCCTTGCGTGAGCTTAAAGCTGTGATCCAGGAACAAAAATAAACCAGCAAAGCAGAAACGGGCACCCTGACTACGGGTCTAAATGAAAGTCCTTTGGAGTCAGAAAAACTAGGGATAGAAACCCACCTCTGCCCCTTTTTCATGGTGAATGTCATAAAACCTCTCGAGACTCCAAAGTACATTTGTTAATGGGTCTATTTTTACTAATGCACAGGTTTTCCAGGAAGAGTACGTGACAGACTATTTGTAACTGATTTGTAAGGTGCTAGTAACTGATACATAAAAGATGGTCAAAAGCGATCTTTACCCTCATGCATCCTAGTATTTGTTCAAATGAGTTGAAAATGTATGTCCACACAAAAACCTGCACGTGGAAGTTGACAGCAGCTTTGTTTGTGTTGGTCAAGACCTGCAAGCAACCAAGATGCCCTTCTGTAGGTGAGTGGGTGAATGAATTGATACAGCCAGACAATGGGACATTATTCAGTGTGGAAAAGTAATGAACTATCAACCCATGAAGACATGGAACACTTACATGCACATTACTGAGTGAAAGAAGCCTAAATGAAAGGGCCACGTACTATATGATACCAACTATAGGACATTCTGGAAAAGGCAAAACTTTGGAGAGAGCAAAAACATCACTGGTTGCCAGAGGTGGGGAAAAGGGACGAATAGACAGAGCCCCACAGGTTTTTCTGGGCAGTGAAAATACTCATGATATTATTACCATGGAGGGTACATGCCATTATACCTTTGTCCAAACCCACAAAATGCACAACACTAAGAATAAAGTCTAAGGAGAAACACAGGCTTTGGGTGGTGATGAGAGGTAGATGTAGGCTCATTAGTTGTAACACCCCGGTGAGTGACATTGATAGTTGGGAAGGTCGTGGAGGGGGAGGGGGACACAGGGCATATGGGACTCTCTGTACCTTCTTTCAATTTTGCCATGAACCTAAAACTGGTCTTAAAAATAAAGAAGACTTTTATTGTGTGTGTAATGGTATTTACCTCCAACACCTTTGAGTACTTAATATGAATTCACTTGATAATCCCCAGAGCTTTGGAGACGTGGAGGACCCCACAGTGGAGTTACCCACTCATTCCTGGGAGGTGTACATCTGCTTCTGGGTAGTAAACTTATTTGATCACTTCTCTTCCCTATGAGGCTGGAAGCATCAAGATGAAGGAAGTGATTCTTTGTTCATATTCATTTCTTTCTATTCCAGGTCCAATAAATGTGTGTTTTAAAAAAAAAAAAAGAGCAACCATATTAACAGGGAATCAGTAGAATGGAGAGAAATAGGCATCTTGAACCCTTGACATATGGCTCTAAAATGATACTCTAATCCTCTGGCAGGAGTCCAGCAGGCTGAGAAAAGCTGAAGGAACATGACAGCACTTCCTCCCTCACCACGTTCTTCTTTTTACTCCTAATGACAAAAACTCCCTCTGTAGAAAAGCAAACCCAGAGCGAAAAAGACCAAACAAGGAAATAACCTTGGATTCTTTAGTAAAAAGTGTTGCAACATACATTTTTCCATCATCAGAAATTGCAGTGACGACAGAAAGAACACTAGTCCTTCTGGGATTTTCTGCTGCAAGGAGTGAAAGGCTGACCGAAGGCTATTCCTCCTACTGCTAAAAACATGGGGCTTCTTCACTGATGATAAACTCAAACCCATCCTCATTCCCTTTCTCTCCTGCTAAACAGCTCTTTTTCTTCCTTTTTGGTTACACTGGACTTGTTGACCAATCTCCTTTACTATATGTCTTGCTCACTGCTGTTTCTGTGAGCCTCCACCCATTCTTACTGTCCCCAAATGTTGGTCACAACTCACTGTTATGTGGCCAGAGTCCAGACGATGGCAAGTTTCTATCAAGCTCAAGGCTCACCCCTTCTTAGCTTTTTGCTCAACCTCTCTCCCCCACCCCAGTTCAACCTACACACCCCCTTTTCAACCCATGTGTGGATGGACAAACCTTTCCTAACCAACCCTGATGGGGCCATACCAAAAGGTGATACCTGGAAAAGGAAGTTCAGAGAACCCTGGAGACTTGGCCGCAAGATATTCTCCTACTGCCGCCCGTCCTATATCTGGGCTGGTCAATACTTCTGGGAGAATACAAGGTCCCTCTGGGGCCTCTCCTTGGTATCTCTATACACTCATGATTCCAGGACTGCCTAGCTATAAGGTTTAATGGCTCTATATGCATTTCACGTCCTTAATCCTCCTTTTATCCCCCATCAAGTATGTGAAAACACCTATCTAAAAGCTTACCCATAAAGGACACCCTCAGATTCCACATCCTTCCTAAGAAACCTCAGACCCCAGGCTGGCCCAGCCTAATTCCCCAGGGACTTCAGATATGCTCTGGAGTCCAACTCACAAGTCTTGAGTCCTTGTAGAAGAGTCTGACAAGGCAGCTCAGATCACAACCAAAGGTGACCCTAGAGAGAAAACACTCCCTGGAAGGCAGTGCATACCATAGTTGGGCCGCTGGATCCCCCAAAGCTGTTGCTCCTGTGGCCCTAGAAATTATAACTGAGGTCTCACTAAAGTCCACAAAATATGGGCCCATGTCACGCGTAACAACCCTCAAGATGTGATAGGAGAGTGCCTTCCTTTCCTCTCTATCTTATCACATCCTGTCAAAATCAGCTGCTTCAGTCTGTCTTCCTCAAGAACGTGGGACCGCCAGTGGTGGGACTGAGACATAATTATATTTGCAGCCCCAAGCACTTAGCACATACCCCAGTGCCTGGCACAAAGTCACTGTTCAATGAATTTGTGTTGGATAAAAAGGATCTTCCTTCTTCTTTGCCTCAACATCTGCCTTATCCCTTTCCAAGCTTTCTTCAGACCAAAGGCATTTAGCCCCACACTGTCTGTCCCTCAGGTCCACTCAGAAAAGCAGTTGCTAAGTCCCTCAGGCTGCAGAAGGTGGAGAGCAGAAATAAAAAACATGCTCCCCTTCTCCTGCACATCTTATGAGCCAGCTGCATCGCAAGCAGTAACCTTCTTTGTTTACTCAAGGTCCCCTGAGAGTCATTCCATTTGAGAGCCATCCCTGGCTCACAGGACACAGGCCATCTTGCTGAAGTGGTGTTGCTAGTGTCCAGGCCCGCTTCCTCCATCAACCTATTTCTGCTCCACTGACTGCAGGGCAGGCAGCCGCAGGCCATAACAAGACAACCACATGGGCCGCCTCCCTGCCAAGGCCTGATAAATGAAGTGACATCCAGAGATCTGTGGCGCCCGAAGCAGCCAGACAGCAGAGTACGGCTGTCTGTTCAGTCTTAAAGCTGTGAGCCTGTGATCTCACGTCGGAGGAAGATAAGAACGTCAGACTTTCTGCTCGATCCTGACGCACTCAGTTGCTGTGGGGCCAAGTGAGGTCTGAGGCTCATCTTGATGGATCAACTGATTTTCAAGACCTCCCTACAAGCCGGGCCTCTTGCCCTCAATCACCACACTGCTGATGGGTCAGGGGTTTTTGATAAGGAAGGTGGCTCAGTGTTCTCTTGAGACCAGGCAGAGGGGAGGAGTGAGGGGCTAGAATGCAGCATTGAGGAATTGGCATCCACATTCCTAAGCCAGCTCCCCACCTAACATCGCTCTCCCCAGAATGCTTATTCAATCCACCTACCCCTCTTTCAAGGATTCCTAGGTCCCAGGTCTTAAAGATGTTGACATGGGGCCTCCCTGGTGGCCTAGGGGTTAAGACTCAGCACTATCACCACTACTGCCTGAGTTGGATCCCAGGCCAGGGAGCTGACCCACATATGGCGCAGCAGAGCTCTCCTGTCTCAACCACTGCTCCCCTCAGCAGTGTATTCCAGTAGACCCACCTGTTTTGCCCCGCACTCTGTTACTGGTGAATTCTCTTACTCCCCACACCTCTGGTCTATGCCTCAGTTCTACTATGCAAAAAACAAAACAAACAAAAAAAACACCAAAAAACCTCATAAAAATTAACAAATAATAAAGTGTTTTTATAAAAAAAAGATGTTGGCATCTAGAAACTGAGAAACACTCTCACTGAAGATTTAGAATGGCTTAGGAATCTGTACTCTTCTGTACCCACATATAATGCTGTTTCCAAAGCAAACGCCCTTCATATTCACCACTGAGTGCATAAGAATCAGACTCTGCCTTAACCATTTCATGCATATTCTCTAATCATCATGACAATTCTTGGAGGCAGACAGCATCCCCCTCATTTCACAGATGAGAAAACTGAGGAATAGAGGGGTTTAGGGACTTGCCCAAAGTGGAATAAGAATGTAAAGGTAGTGTTTTGACCACATACTCAAGTACCAGGAAAACCAACAAGCACTCTGCCTCCTCCTCAGGGCCCCAGGACTAGAAGCAGCCTCCCCTCTTCTCTTGTGGATGCTCAGTTTGCAGCAGCAGGTGGAGGCTTGGGAGAGGTGGTTGGCAGGGACTTGGTGTTCTATTAACTCCTGAGTACAATCCTGTGTGCCTGTCTCCTCGTAGTTTGGAGCTGAATTGGGTAGTAAATACACACATACACACACACACACATTCACACTCACACTCAGACACACAAACACTATTCATCATAAATACATGTTTCTGAAAGGGTGATAATGTTGCAATTACACACACCATTAGGCAGCCAGCCACCCTGCATTCAGTGGAGGTTCAGTAACAGATCAAAACAATGCACAAGACAGGTTGACTCCAGTTCTGTGTAATCTAGGGACATCACGTCACTTCTTTGGACCTCAAGTTTCCTCCCTTCTGTTAATCATTGAACATTACAAAACACCAGCTCCAGATCAATACTGCGGGTGCTGGTTAGAAATTCACACACTCAGAGCCAGAATGCCTGGGGTTTGCATGCTGCTTCTACCACTTATCAGCTACATGATCCTGGGCAAATTAAAAATCTTTGTGTCTCATTTTTCTCACGTAAAATGTGGATAATAATCATCCCTATCTCACAGAGCCATTATAAAGGATAAACAAAATAATGCACACGTTAAGTGTTTACAGTACAGTCTGGAACACAGTAGACACTCAGTAAAAGTTAGTTATGAATATTTAGTGCTTAGGCTGGGAATGAGGGTGATGAGACAAGAAATCAAGAGTTAGTAATAGTAAAGGCAAATGAGGACAACCTAGTGGACCCCCTATGCTGTGAGAAATACAAGGAGAGAAATGCAGACCAAGTGCTTACATATGCACATGCCATGGCAGACAAGATATCCTCCCAAAGATGCACATCTCAGTCCCTAGGACCTCTGAGTGTATAATCTTTTGTGGCAAAAGAGGCTTTGCAGATGTGATTGAGCTAAGGAGATTAAGCTGGAGTGATGCAATCATAAAGGTCCTTAATAAGGGAAAGAGTGAGGCAGAAGAGTCAGAACCATACAGGACATGTGACAACGGAAGCAGAAGTTGGAGTCACACATTTTGAAAATGGAGGAAGGGGCCACTAGCCAAGGAAAACAGGTGGACTACAGAAATGGGAGAAAGATACAGATTCCTTCCTATAGCTTCCAGAAAGAACATGTGTCAAGTTCTCTTGACATCTTGATTTTAGACTGCAGTACCCATTTTGGATTTCTGACTTCCAAACTTTAAGAGAATAAATTTGTATTGTTTTAAGTCATGAAATTTTAAGTCACAGCAACCATAAGAAATTACTAGGCATGCCTTTGATCACATGTGCTGTATTTCACAAAACTTCTCATATTTCACAAAAGCCACTTGCTAACTCATTATGACTCATGTGCCTACTTCCTAAAAGAGGCCAAGTGAAAATGCAAGCTTCCTGAAGGAAATGTTTGCTTGGATGGATCTAGCCTCTCAGATGATTCCTCACAGTCCTCACCCTTGTGGAATTACTCTCTCTAAAACAATGGAGCTTGGTTGGGGAAGACTAGAATGATCTGCCAACATTACACAAAACCAACAGCTCCACACACTTTCTGGAGGACCCAAGCATTGATAATACATAATAGTATCACTTTATGTGTGCATGACACATTGTGGTTTTTATTACTTTTATACACATTGCCTCACTTAGATATCTCCAACCTGTAGAAGTAACTTGCTTAAAACCACATCCTCAGAAAGTGACAGATCCAGAATTTGAACCCCATCTTTTCTTTACCTCATAGCAGAATGTGCTTTTGTTCTTAGCTTCATGGGTAGGTGACTAAGGCCATTATGGATTATCCCCTCCAACATCTAGCAACCACTGGTATGACATTCCCTTGCCCTTCCATACCACCCTCATTCTCAGAGATAACCACCCGAGTGATCTATCACCAAGTTAGCGTCACCTTCCATAGGCCAAGGCACAAACAAGTGGCAGGCAGGAGGAGGGAGGCAAAGGGAAAGAAAAGACAGAGAAGCAAGATGAAAAGGTTAAACATAGACAATAGACAGGCCCATTCTTGTAGAAAAGAGACCTAACAAACTTGGTTTGAAATCTATTTCGTAGAGGCAGAACCAGGACTGAGGAAAGTTGCCTGCAGTAGAAAACAGAAACTGTGGTCTGGACTGGAAGTCAGGAGGTAAGCCCCAGCTCTTTCAGACTAGCTGTTGGTCTTTAAAGTTGTGCATCTTCTTTTACTCATTTGCAAGAAGAGAGAGTTGGACTAGAAAAGCTCTACCCGAAACTCCAGCTATCCAATTCTGAGATACTTACCGCTGCATGTTATTCTCCCAAACTTTATTTCAGTAGGGCTACCTGAGTTATCCTAAACCTAGGGCAAGAACCTCGTGTGGGTTTCCTCACCCTGAAGCAAAATCTATCTCCTATCATATGCAAGGCTCCAACCAAAAGCAAACAAATGATAACTATTAGGAATGAAATAATATTAGGAACAGCGTAGGGTATGACTAATGCTTAGGTTAATGTGTGTACACACACACACACACACACACACACACAAAACTTAGGGTATAATAATAACATTTCTTGAGCACCTGTACTGATCTGCTATGTAAGATTTCACAAAGTATTGTGTTCGGGATATTGTTCATCTTCACATCCTTTGGCCACCCATGAAGAACCATTACTCACCAAAATCACCCAAATTTAAAGCTATTTCTTCTATGTTTCAGTTTCATTGTCTAGCTTTGATATTCAATTCACACAAACATACAACCTACCATGGTAAAATACAACTTCCTTCCCTTTGGAGTAAATGTAATTTTCTCCAACCTTGATTCAGGTACCTCCAGTTCAAGGTCTTTCTCTTGTTTCTTCCTCCATCTCTCTTTACCTTCCTCCAAAAGCACCCCATAAACCCAGCATCATTCATATGCCACACCTGCCCTCTCCTCTCCAGGTGGCAGGTGAGAGCAGAAAGACCCGAGTACACAACTTACAATGACGTTGAAGACAAGAGAAAAGAAAAGCTTCCCTTGAGAGTTTTTCTGCAGCCCCTGGCCACCCCCCACCTCATGGATCTTGATGTCTCATGGACAGCTTAGAGCCCCAGCACTCCTCGATGAGTTATTTCTGGTGGAGAACTGGTAGTGGTGGCAGGGCTTACGGAAGAGAGAAAATGAGCTTAGTTTGTGGCAGGCTGAGATCTTAGCATCCCAAGACTAAAAAGAGGAGGAATGAGAAGTTTCTCAATTCTTTCTCCACAGTACTTAATGCCCTGACTAGCAGGCAGTAAAGATCAGCAAAGGTCTGCTGAATAAAGAAATTAATAATGACTGTCCAGCAAGGTTAATCAAGTATCCCTGACAGAGTTTCCAGTGAGGACAGGTAAGTTCAGATGGGACACAGTGAGTTTGAGACTGAGTAGGGATGGGAAGGAATGGGTAAAATCTGTAATGAACTTAGCAATGAGGGAACTCTAAAGGGCAGATGACTCTTACAACAGAGAATCCAGGTTATCTGTTTTTCACAGTCAGATCTCAGTTAGCAGCCTCAATGCGGGAGAACAGATTCCAGTTCTCTGACAAAACAGCTGTCAGGTAGGGTCCAGGTCCTCAGACTACTAGGGGAGCTGGGGAAGATCACCGGAAATCCCACAGAGACGCTTTGAAACCTTAGTCTGGAAACATCTTATTCACACCCAACTATACTTATAAACCACGATTTCACTCACTTTGGAAATGCAAAGGGAAAGAAATGTTTTGTTAATCTGCATCTTTTTCTCCCCTTTATATTAATTGTCTTTTTTTAATATTGTTATAGTCCCCATAGTTCTCTCACCAACACATCACCTGTCAACCATCACCATATTCTTTTGTGTTCTTCTCTCCCCTGTTTTGAACCCTCTCCCTTGCTGTCTGCCTCAGATCTATGGTCAGCTTGCTAGTCTTAACTTTTTCTTGACCTTTTGTTTGGTTTCTCTATATTCACATATAAGTGAGATCATCCAATATTCACCTTTTTCCTTCTGACTTATTTTGGCTAGATAATCCCCTCCGGCTCCATCCATGTTGCAGCAAATGGCAAGAGTTTGTCTTTTTTGATCGCTGAGTAATATCCCACTGTACAAATATACCACATCTTTTTTGTCCATTCATCTATTTTGGGACATTTGGGTTGTTTCTTTCTATATCTTAGCTATTGTACATAGTGCTGCAATAAACATAGGAGCAGAGGTTACCTTTTGAATTAGTGTTTTTGTGTCCTTTGGGTAGATTCCAGTAGAAGCTGGAATATATGGTAGGTCCATTTTTAGTGTTCTGAGGAACCTCCACACAGCTGCTTTTTCATAACATTCTATTCTTCCCTTTCTTCTTCCAGGGCACCTCTCATTTTGTTCTTTTCCTGCTTCTCAAATCCTTCCTCTTAGCCTCCTTCAATTGTTCCTTTCCCTCTACCCACCAGCTGGTCCTCCAGTATTCTATTCTTGAGGCTTATTTCCTTTAACTTCCACTCTGGTTCTTTACACCCACTCCCCTGCCTTCTATCACCATCACTTCCCAAAACTGTATTTCTAGCCCTAACCTCTCCTTTGAGCACCAGATCCCCATGTCTAACTGCATCTTTATCTACCTTTTTAGAGCACCTAAAACATGTCTCAAGCCAAGTTCATCCCCTCGTCCCCTATCTGCCTTGTCTCCTGTAGATCACACCTGCATTCAAAAATGTCTCCACTTTTCTAGTTTCCCAAGATGGAAAACTTGAGTGATATTTTTGCTGCCCTACTTTTTACTCTTTACCTCTAACAGATCACAAATCTTGCCAATTCACTTTCAAAAATGTCTCTAGAATTTCACTCTTGTTCATCTTAATCCAAATCCTATTAATCTTTTCATCTGGGCTATCACTACCACCTTCTAGTGGTTAACATATCTGGTTTTTCTCTGCTCCCTTCCTTTCTTTATAATAACTTCTCTGCACTAAAATGTTATTTTCCATAACCTCTAGGAAACAATCTGGCTCCAAATTAGTTCTCCATGATCATCTCTCACCCCTCCTCTCTTCTGTTTCCTTCTACCAATCCCCACCCTGTGTGTCTTAGGCTCTGTATTTCATGCTGTTCTTACTGCCACACATTTCCCTGCACTCTGCCCAGAAAGTCTCAATTCGATGTTTAAGGTCTGCCTTAATTATCACTCCATTGCTTACCCCCAACCTTCTCAAGTTGCACTGATCGTTTCTTCCTGTGGTCCCACAGAGCTTTTTTCCAAACTCTACACTGGCACTAATTATATAATTATATCACGTTTATGGCTTATATGTCTTTCTCTCTTGAGAAAGGCTCCTGTAAAAGAAAGGCGATCTTCATATTCCTATGAAGTTCCTGGCACAGAGAAGGCACTCAGAAAATGCCCAATGGATGGATGGATGAATGAATGAATGAATGAATGAATGAATGAAATAACATATCTAAAGTGAGATCCAACAATGGGCCCAGCTGTTTCTTTTGGTAGCCAAAATTTCCCTTTTCTTTCTAAGCCAAATAGTAACATAGTAGTTATATTACTGGGGGTAAGGTGGGTGAGAGTGGTGCCAAGGAGATGGAAACAGGTGGGAGGACTGAGCAGAATAATTCAAGAAACCAAGCTGAAATGGAAATACTGAGGGAGGGCATACCAAGGCCTCTATACTTACGGTGTCATATAAAATCATTTGACCTACTGAGCTTCCCTAACTCCTAACCCTCAAACCAAAGAAGAGCGCAGTCTGGTTACTCTCAATTCACTCCAGGAGCCCTGGTCTGGTTATACCACCTCTTCATCATCTCACACAGATAACTGGCTCTATCTCTTGCAAAGCACTTAGTACTTTTATCATAATTTTCTATCTTCCATAATGGCTGCCAGTCCCCTGAGGGTGGAGATAATATCTAATTATCTTTGTACTTCTAACTTCTCTTAAAACAGGCCATAATAGTTGCCCCTATATTTGTGAAATGTCCATAGATTTTTGTCTCATGGAAATGAGACAAATATGATGCTGATAGTTTTCTGGGTCTTGCTCTTCAAAACCTTCAATTGTCAAGATAAATTACAGGAGGTTTCAAAGAGAAAAGACTGTAACCAGGCTGAGTCCAAAGTCCGGTGCCCCCTGAAGGGGGTTTGCTGATGAGAATGAATAGCTTCAGGGAAAATGCTAAGTTTGCACTTGGGGTGGAGAATCTGATGAGAAATAAAAGGGACTGAAGGAGAAGGGAAAGCAGAATAGTCATGATGTAGGAATAGAGCAATCAGTGGCAGAAAATGTAGCTGCCAAGATTGAGTTTGGAAGTTAGACGCCAGAAGTTTTGAGCCGCTGGGATATGGATTAAGCATTTTTGGAATCTTCAGTGACTTTGGGACCAGCGACTTTGGAGGCTTTGCAAGTAGCTGAGCAACGGAAACTGCTCCCAGTTTTGTTTTTACTGCAGCCGAAGGAAGAAGGCAGAGGCCCGAAGCAGGCACCTTCCTAAAATGTGTGAGTGCAGCCTGTGGTGCTGTCTGGCCGCTGTAGTTGCTTTTTGCAGTATTGTTGGCCTGGTGCTGCACTGGGACACCATGGCAGTTTCGGGAGCATCTCCAGTTGTGTTCTGTGTTGTCCTCGTGAGTTGAAACCTGGCCTACAGTCTGATTGTTGCGCGTCTGCAGAAGAAGTAAGACGCCATTTTGGAAATGTGGCCTATTGTTTGGAAGAGGAGCTCCACATCAGCAGTGGCGGGAAGACACCACCTTTGTTACTTTTCTGGGACTTAAAGGACTGGACATTGCTTTAAATAAGGTAAACGGCCATATGTTGACTTCAGTAATTCTTTGCTTTTTCCCTGTTTGTTAAATAAATCCCAATGTTGTAGTTCTCTAAACCCGAGTTGTCTTGCAAATGTGCGCGCGGGTGCAGAACCAATATAGTAACCAGTAAGCAATTTGGGCACTGCCTTTGGCCAAATTTAAAAGGCCCATTTTCCTGGTATCAAGACCACTGTGCAGGCAAATAGCTGAAGGCTTGGATGGAGCCCTTGTGTCTTTGTTGGGAAGAGGGGAATGATCCTCTCTCCCTTGCTTGCTTCCCAGAGTGAATCTTAATAAGGCTGGACAGAAAAGAGATGAGAAGAGCAATGAGAAAAGGAGAGACGATGAGGGAGGAAGGGAGGAAGGAAGGAAAGTGAAGGGAAGCCAAAAGCATTATGTACTGTGGCTGAGCTAGTGCTCCAAAACAGGCACAATCTGATAAGGTACATAGAGGAGAGAAAGGCTAGGCAGACAAGCGAGTCCAGGGCCAATTAAGACATGAGGCAGCAGATGCCACAGGGTTCAGAATTCAGGGCCCAGGTTGAGCCTGTGTTCACATGCGTTTGAATGAGCTGTACACAAAAGCAGCCACGGGGGCAGATTCCTTTCCTACTCTCTCAGTGCTTCCTACCCAAGGTAAAAGAATAAACATTTAGAGAGAGAATGTCACCATAAATATTTTTGAGTGGGGCACAGTCAAGATGGAAGTAGGAATCTAAACAATCCTGCCACCTGATTCGTGGTGTGGAGGAGGTTTAGCCAACAAAACCTGAGCGAAATGGGAAACATTTGACTGCCTCTGGCCATCTGTGCTGTCAGCTTCTCCTTGGCATGTCCCCTGACCTCTAGCCGCTGTGAGATGCTCCGGTAGAGTTTCTTTCAGCTTCCCACTGTGTGTGGCAATCCTCCTGGTCCTGGTGGTGTTCATCGCCACTGTCACTTTATGTACGACAATGTTTATGCTTCCACTGGGGCAAGTGAACACAATGGGATTGTCACACAAACAGCTGTTGCTCCACAGAAGGAGCATGCCCCTTTAATTAAAAAGGTGCCCAGGGGCATTTCTTTCCCTGAGAACCTGGGCTCCAGGCAGTAACCTCCTCTCTCAATTAACCAGTGCTTGTATTTTGCAAAAAAAAGCACATTATGTACCAATTTAAAAATTATAGTAATACATACTAGTTGAAAGACTCCCCACAGTTGTAATTGCCTCATATCTTTCTTTCCAGTTTATTTACTCTCTAGAATATCAACAGTCCTGAAGAGTTTTCTTTAAAGGGAGAAGACTAAGACAATAAAGCACTAGGGGAAACAAAACAAAACAAGAACAGAAAAGCCCAAAGCTTTGACAAACAGTCAAAACATCGAGTCAGAGGGTCACTACCAGGTCAACCCCAGTCACTGGACTTCAACCCCCTTTACAGTGGGGAACCAGAAGTCTGTGGAGAGGGCAGGATGCATGCGAGCCCAATCAGTCAGTAACAGAGAGTGCAAAGTCAGGGTCTGAAAGAGAGATAAATGGAATTTGCTTTTATTGCGTCTCCAGTGGGTCACCATGGAGTGTGCACTGAATCCACAGCCGGTAGCTACCTGCCACTGTGATGCTTTATTCACCCATGCCTAGAAAAAGCAGATTTTCTCCCCTGAGGTCCCTGCGGGATCTGCAGCCCTTTGGAGTATGGCCAACTCAGAGTGCGTGGGGGGGGGGAGGGGAACAAGGGGGAATCTGACATTCTTTTTTCCTCCTGAGCCTTGCACAGGGTTTAGTAGAATGCTGTACACACAGTAAGAGATACGACAATTCCATTCCAAGTCCGAGGCACTTCCTCACAGCTTCATTCTCATAAGCAGCAGGTGACAGAGAACATGACTGCATTCCCCAGGAAAATGGGGGACATTATCAAGATAGAACAACAAGGAAGGGGCTGACCTATCACACAGCCTGAGCCCCCAACAGAAAGTCGCTGCCACACCTATCTCTCTAGAGAAGAGGAAAGCCAGAGATTTTCCCATCAGCCTCCAGGTAACACCAGTGACCCCTGGGAGAAACTTCCAATGAAGAGAAGAATTTCAGCTTGATGGGGACCCCAGGTACCCCATTCTTCCAGCAGAGGTTCTGGCGTCCTACTGGGGACTATCTGTCACAGTGCAGAGGCGCTTCTCTTAAACATGCTTTTTTTTTCTTTTTAAATTTCCAGGACTGGAGTCTGTTTCCATTTGCAACTAATCAGAAGACAGTCACAGTAACCATGTGGCACCCTTTCAAGTCCTGCAAGCGCAGGCATTGGCCATAGTCAGCGTCTTAGCCGGCACTGGTGCGCGCCCTTTAGGCCGGCACCTCTTGGGGCACTGGACACAGAGGTGCAGGGCTCAGGAGTGAAAACTGAGGGGGGGCATCACTGGCCTCTGCCCCACATTCTTCCTTTATACCCACAGATCAGTGAGGAGCAGGGAGGTGTAAAGTTGAGGGCAGTCTGGGGACCAGCCGGTACAGGGGGTACTGTGGAATGGAGCCAGTTCTGGAGCATCAGTAACCGCAAGCCCCTTACCTAGGGCTTACCAAGTGCTGGGAATCCAACACATGCAAGGAACAGCCCGCTTGACTTTCTTGACAGTTTTTCGAGGCAAGTGCTGTTATGGGCCGTAGTCCTGTTGCTGGATGTGTTCAGCATCTTGCCCAAGGTCACTCAGCTGGTAAGGGCCGGAGCTGGCCTGAGTTTGGACTTCTGTGTATTAGGCAGATAGTGAGGGGGTCTTTCCAGTTCCTGGCTGACCAAGCAGGGACACACACACGCTTGCTGGGCTGGGGTGGCACTGATAACTCCATGACCAGCAGCAGGAGCAGCACTGGAGGGAGACAGGAATCTCCTACATGTGCTGCCTCGCTGGAAAGCAAGGCCTCTAAGCTCTGAGAATTACTGTCCATTCAGGGAAAAGCAGGCAGAGTCGCAGGTGGCGGAGGGCAGGTTGAAAGGGTGACAGAAACCACAGGAAAGAGACATAAGGCAGGTGCTCTCCATTCTCTGTTGCACTCAGTCTTCTGAACCTCAGCTTTCTCATGAAATTACTCATGTCTGGGGTTTGATAGTAATTATACTGATATGTATGCATGTATCCAGACATCCGTTCTGATACCTCTAGAATTGTCTAAAAATCTAAGGTAGTATTGAGGGTGTGGCAAAGAATTTTCATCCCAAAGCTGTGTGCAAGGGGCCATAATTACATTACCAGCATGCTCAAAGTACATCAAGGTTGACTCAGCAAGCAAAGGAGACCAACTGCTGACACCGGCAATGTCATGGGCCAGTGTCAAGAATATGCTCAAGGAAAGAAGCCAGGTGGGCACGAACATGGGCTTTGCAGGACCCTACTTACGACTCTAGAAACTGTAGACCATGTGGCGCCCCTTCAAGTCCTCCAGGCCCAGGCACTTATCATAGTCAGTGTCTTAGTTGGCACTGGTCTGTGCCCTTTTGGCCGGCACCCCTTGGAGCACTGGGCAGAGAGGTTCATAAAGCAACTGGTGGCCTCGCAGAGATGGTGTGGAGAAGGGATAGATTGCAAAGGAACGCAAGGAAAACTTTCTGGGTTCAGACATGTGCCAAGTTCCATGGTGACAAGTCCTGGGATATTAAAACTGACCAGTCTCTGAAGGTTGAGTTTATTGCACATACATGGCCTAGTTTAGAGTCTATTGATAATGCCTCAATAAAGTTAAAAAAAAGAAAGCTTGCCAGTCGTTCTTTTGAACAAGGGCCTCTGTGTAGCCAAGTTGACTGGACCTCAAGTTCTAGCCTGAGGCTATCACCGCTCCACAAAGTGCAGGTTCTTGAGCAACTCTGAGTCTCAAGTGTCCTCAATTTGAAAGCCAGGTCTTGATCGTGTGGTTTACTTCACAGGACTGCTGCGCTGATCAAGAGGGACGGTTAGTGCACGTGAGGGCAATCTATAAACAGCAAATTGACACACAAATGCAAGGGAGTGTCTCATGGGCGCAGAGAGAGTACTGATGAGCACATTAGAAACGTCCTTGCCCTAAACTCCCTTCAGTTCCAAGTGGCTCCAGTTTTTCTTCTCTTTCTATCCTAGATTCCTGGGGAAGCAGCTATAGCTCCCACAGTGCAGAATCGGCCTCACTCCAGAGATTGGGTGGACCATGCGCTTTCAGAGGGTCCAAGGTCAACTGCCAGGTAAGCTCACAAAGGCCAGAGGAACTAGATACTTGAATTCCTGGGCTCTGCAAGATGCCTCTCAACGCCTTGTGAGGACAGCTTTGAGCTGCCTTTATCTTTGGGGAGTGAGGCATAGCTAACACAGTTTACTGTCCAAAGCAAATTACTATCAAAGGAATTTATTCCAGCTCTTCCCTCTCTGCTCTGCCCTGCTCTTTAAATAGTTATTGTTCAAATACTCATAGAAAAAAAGGACTACATAAGAGCCAGGTAAACCCTGGCCATCAATCTCAACCACCATCTCCCTTTTCTCCCAATCCAACAAATTGATGCCGTAACAATATGTCTTTTGTCCAGATTACAGGTGTAACTTTTCCAAGTCCTTTCCTGCCCATTATCTCCCTTTGTCTTCACACAGTCTTGTGACTTACAGTGGACAGTTATTGCCATGCACAGAATCTACCAGGATACGGAGGAATAAGGGGTGCAAGAGGAGACATGAAGTACAGACTTCAAACGTGTCCCTCAGAAGCTTGATTGGCACTCGGGACATCTGATGCCTGTCCTTTTATCACAGCTCTCAGTCTTTACCAAACATTGGCAAGCCATTTGAGGGGGTTCTAGCCACAGGCAGCCTCAAGCAAACTCAACCAAAACAAGACAAAAGGCCAGAGTTATATGGGCAAGGATGCCTCAAATTCAATTGTTCAGTTAGCCTCCAGCTACGCCAGAGATAAGACGCTCCCTTCTCAGAAACTGCAGGGGGTGGGGGTAGGGGGTAAGTTCTAAGAAATCAAGTAGGTTGTGCAAAGCAACTGCCTCTCCAGGAACATGTCAGCCCCTCCCCTAGCCCCTGTCCCCCTCCTTGCAACTCTGCCCATCACACACACACACACACACAGACACACACGTTTTCTTTTGCATACCACCACCCTCATTCCAGTCTTAAAGAAGCTGGGCTTTTATTTTTAGAACTTCTGGAACAGTGATGAGCTGATGGGCAGAGAAAGAAAAAAAGCAAAGATAGGCCATTTTGGTCACATAAAACTTTCCTTCCTGAGGTCTACCTGATTTTTTTTTTTTAAAGATTTATTTATACAAGCTGGGGTACAGGCCAGAGGCGTGGGGCAGCAAGAGGGTTCACCAGAGACAGAGTGGGGAGCAGAACAGGCAGATAAGAAATACACTGCTGAGGGGAGCAGCGGGCGAGGCAGGAGAGGTCTGCCATGCCATGTGGGATTCTCCCCAGGTGGGCTCGAACTCGCATCGCGTGATGCTGACAGCTCCACAGCACAGCGCCCAACTGCTGCACCACCAGGGAGGCCCGGTCTCCCTGATTAATACCTCTTTACCCTTTACCTTGTGTTTGCATGTGTGTGTGTGTGTGTGCACACACACACACACACATGCACACACAAATGGGTGTGCGCACACACACCCCATAGAAATCACCACTTCTGCATCCTTTACCATGCGTCAGGTTTCTCCACAGCAGTGTCCAAGTTGGATCCCAGTTCATAGGACAGAATGGAAAAACTCCAGCACAGCTCCAGGGAGCAATGAGCTAGAGAACATACTCTGAGGTCACCCTGCTTGCTCAGCACTGCTCTTTGATAGCTCTGTCAAGCACTTAACAAACCAGCACTAATTAATCCAGCTCCCTCTGAAGGAGCCTGGGAGGCCCTGAGGGGCTGAGTGATTTATCCAAGACCTGTGCATGGCACAGGGTGGAGCGGGACCCAAATCTTAACTGATGTCAGAGGTCTCTGCCAGCCCACTCAGTGCCCAGTGAAGGTCCCTTCTTGCTGCACAATACCAGACCAGTTATAACCAGAGGTGTCCGCCTCGGCTGCCACCAGCTCTCCAAAGCGCCACATGACAGATGTCCCTTCATGAGGCATCACAGCCAAGTCTTGCTGGACCCATAAAACCACCCCAGTTCCCCCCCATTCTGAATTCCATCCTGCTCCTCCCTCTAGATCCAAGGCTTAAGAAACGGGCTCCTCAGAAGCTACACCTGATGAGCTAGCTTTCTTTCTTCTCAACTCTCCAAAATGGAGTTCAAAGTCTCCCTAGACTCTGAGATGGCCTGTGGAAAGGCCCCTCTTCTTATGACCTGAGTCATTATTAAGTAGAAGGCTGACCCTCATCAACCTTCTGGGTTGAGGTAGAAGAGGTGAGAACCTGGCTTGAGAGCAGACCAGGAGACTACCAAGGGCTCTGTCCTCTCTGTAGCAGAGGACTGGAGAGAGACAGCAGCAAACCCAGCTGCCCTCCCACTGGGGGCCTGCTTCATCATGACCTCCAGGAGAGGCAGTGCTGAGAAGAACAGTAGTAGCATCTGTGCTGTACCGAATAAAGACAGCCCCAAAGACATCCTTGGGAACTGTTGACTATCCCCTTTTGGCAAAAAAAAAAAAAAAAAAGAGGTATGTAGATGAGTAGATGAGAATAAGTTAAGGATTCTGAGATAGGAAGCTGATCTTGAATTATCCAGATAGATCCTAAATGTAATAACGAGTGTCTTTATGAGAAAGAGACAGAGGGAGTTTAGACAGACACAAGAGCTGACAATGCGATCACAGAGGTGGAGATTAAAGTGATGAGGCCTCTGCCTCAAAATGTCAGCAGCAGAGAGAAGCTGGAAGAGGCAAGGAATGGAGTCTCCCCTGGAGCCTCTGGAGGGGGCACAGTCCTGCACACACTTATTCCAGCCCAGAGACCATGATCTAGATGTCTGGCATCCAGAACTGTGAGAGGATCCATCTCTGTTGCTGTAAGCCACCCAGTTCGAGGTCATTGTTAGCGCATCCACAGAGAGAAAGACAGTAGTGAACACTGAAGGATTTTTCATCCCGTGCCAGGCTTTGCACTAAGCATTTTACCTGCCCAACTCAGGACATCCCAGCTCTGGTTGTGAGGCTGGGGTTGAAGAAGCACCCTGCCTGAGTTTGAAACCCAGATTCACAGTTAACTGTTTTGAGCCTTTGCTGGTTATAACGCCTCTCTAAATCTGACTCATAAAATGGGCATATCTTTACCTTTTCTCACTGAGTCGCCAGGAGGATCAAATGGATAATAAAGGCAAAGTGCTTAGAACAAGATAGAGTAAGTACTGGAGAAGTGCTGACTATTATGAGATCTCAGGGGATGCACAAGCTGAAATGAGACCATCCTAATACGTCAGGACAAGGCCTCCTGCTCTTAGAACAGGAGAAAAGATGTCCCTTTAATGATGGTTGAATAGCTAACCTGACAGTCTGTGGAATTAAGTATTTCTTCCCTGAATTTAGGTCCTAAGGTTGGCTTCATTTCAGAACAGACAGATGCCAGGAGCTGTGCTAATATGGCCCAGCAGACTTCCAGGCCCCTACCCTCTTCTTAAGGAGAAGGGTGCACATGGGTCATCCACAGAGGTGCCTAGTTGCCAGCAGCCACTGACACACCCCAGCACAACCCACCACCTCCTCTTCCGGTAGCTGTGGCATAAGGAAGGGGGTACCAGCAGAGGGCAGAAACTCAGTTCATTCCTGGCCTTCCAAGGTCACTCTAACCTGTCCTGCTGGGCAGAATAAAACAGAGGGTCTGTTTGATGAAGAGGTTATGATCAAGTTAGCAAAGAGTATAACAAGGTTTGCCCAGAGGTGGTGGAACGGAAACCTAGACTCATCACGTGAAAAGAGAGAGAGGGAAAAAACTTTCATTAACTTGGCCCTTCCTGATAAAGTTTGCCCAAGTCTCAGGTTCAGGTGATGTAATTCAAAGCAGTGCCCCCCCTCCTCCCTGCCCTTGGCTCTGGGGGACTTGCATCCCCACCCAAGAGATCTGCTGCGATTAACTAAGGGAGAAGGGCCTGGCCTTGGCCTTGACCTTGGTGTCCTCCTAGGCAGAGTTCCAGCCCCATGGTCTCTATTGACCGGTTTCAGAAAGCTTCTGCTGCTTCTGCAGCCCAGGCTGGGGACCAGGCCTCTTAGTGGCAGGTAGCAGGAGCAGCCACCTGCGCTCTCGCTGCCCTTCCTAACCCCACCCTCCATGGGGAAGATGGAAGAGGAAGAACAGCTCCCCCTCCTTACTCTCAGGCACCCACAGATTTCTGCGCTGCCGTCACCACTGACGAGAACCCAGATTCTCTCTGGAGAAATCGCTGCTCCTTATTCCATCCTCCCTATCAATGAACACGCAGCAACACCCACGCTCCCGCTCCTCCTACTCCGGAGGGACACCGAACCAGAGAGCGACATCCGGAGCTGGAAGCCGATGCAGTGGGAGCGTCGGCCTCCCAGCGCCGCTGTCCCTTGCCCTTTCCCAGCCATGAGAGGATCCCAGGCCAGCCCAGCGATCCAGACCAGAGGATGCCTGAATCCTCCGTGCGGCCCCGCCTCCCCAGGGGCTCGGCTCTGGAGACCTCCCGGAGCCGGCTGGAGAGCTGCTTAGCCTCACCCACGGAGGCTGGACGCCGGGTACCCTGCCTGGGACTCAAACCCGTGTTCCAGACCTTAGGTATTTCCCGGCCTCAGGTATGCCTCACCTTAGGCATCCCAAGTCAGCGGGGCGATCCCGCGCGGCGCCTTCCCCTGCACGCTCGCCTGGAGGAGACGAGTCCCGGGCAGCCAGTGCGCCCATCCTGCCCCCAACAGGTCGTGGGCAGCGGGGAGCGTGCCGCCCGCCTGGCAGGCGCTGGGAGGCGAGCCGGAGCGAAGCCGAGGGCAGACCGCGAGGGGCGGGAGGGGGCGCGAGGGCTGCGAGCCCGGCCACTTACGCGCGGGCTCTGGGGAACCCCATGGAGAGGAGCACGTCCAGCGCTGAGCCATGCTTGATGGTGCCGGGGCGCTGCTGGCGGTTCCTCCGCGGGGTGACTTTGCTGTACAGCTCCTCTCTCGCAGCCATGCCGAGCGGGCTGGGGTGGCCGTACTGAGCCATGCTTCAGAGGCCAGCCATCGCCGGGAAAGGGGCCCGAGCAGGATCGTCCAGGAGGGAGGAGCGAGCCGGACTGGGAGGGGAGGAGGTTAGGGACCGGGAGCCCGGCGGGAGGCGGCGGCGGCGGCAGCGGAGGCGGCGCTCCGAGCTTCCCCAGTGCCGAGATTCTGACGCTTCCTGGTGAGGCCACCAGAGCCCGAACGGCCCGCGAGCTGCTCCAGCCGGACCAGGCGTCAGCTACTCGAGCCCGCGGCTGCCCCCTGCGCGGCTCCTGCAGCAACCCTCTCTCCTCCGCCCCCTTCCTTCTCTCCTAGCAGTCCGGGAATTTGCAATGAGTAATTTTTGAATGGATCAAAAAGAAAAAGAAGCCTGGTGGGCTGGCCCTGCCTTGCCTGTACGCGGGCCCCGCCCCTCTCTTAAAGCGGCAGCGCTGTCCGAGTCCGCTGAAAGCTCCAGGCTGGGCACTAACTCTACCGTCCCGGTGCCGGTAGCAGAGGACAAGAAGCCACAGGGCTGCCGCGGTGCCTTAGGTCCGAGAGTCCTCTCCCTCACCCCTCACCCCCCACTTGGGTCGGCTGGGCCTCAAGACATCAAGTCAACCCATTTCAAGTTTTGTGTGGCTCTAGATTTGGTTAATAATGGAAATTGGGCAAGCTGGATCACATCAACCAGAAAGGCCAGCCCTAACGCCCAGATAAAAGGTTTTGCTCCCTAACGACCCTGCAAAACCCAGAGGATCCTACCAAGAGGTGGCATGTAAAATTAAGCCCTACTGAGCAGTCCAGGGCAGAGATAGTGATTGAAAGGTGAAGGGTGGCATCTCAAGCTCTCAGACCTTGGAGAAAGGAAAGGAGGAAGGGGGCCAGGCAGAAAGAAGAGGGAGGGGAAGATAAAGGAGGAAGGAGAGAGAGGAAGTGGGGAAGTGGTAGGAGGCTGAGGGAGAAGGAACAGAGAAAAAACACTTTCTAATTTTAAGAAGCATTTAAATGGAATGGGTTGTTTCTCTGAAGGGAACGAGTATCCTATAATAAAAGTATTCAAAGAAATACTGGATTGTCATTGTTTAGCAGTGAGTAAGTGAATCGTGTCATAGGTTGGACAAAACTGCTACTACCTCAAAGTAGGTGGAAGATCTAACCATTGCCATGCCCCCAGGCCCCACACTATGAGCTTGACTTGGGATGTTAAAGCTTTTTCATTCATTCAGAGACGAATTTAATTGCCCTCAGTCAGTGACTAGGGTTCCAACTGGTGTAGTGGACAAGGCAGTCAATCCCAGCTGCTCCTTTTTCAGGTAATACCACTACAAAGTAATTCTAACATTCATTGAGCTCTTGCATGTGTCCATCGTATTATGCTATTAAGCTTAGCATAATAAATAGATTAATTCATTGAATTTTTGCAATGACATTATAAGGGTGTGTATGGTTATTATACCAGTTTTACAGATGAGAAAATTAAGAGAAATTGAGGAAGGTCATAGAGTTGGAAAGTGCATAGCCAGAGCTTTTTTCCCCTGTGGTGCCTCGGACAAGTTCCTTGTCCTCCAGAGCACATGTCCTTATCTTCTGTGCATCATAGTAACCTAGCCTTGTGCGCACTGTGTTCTTCATGCATGTCAGCTCCTCTCCTAGCCTGGACTGTGGGGGAGGGGTGGTGCCAGCACACATGAAGCAACTTCTTGATATTGCTTTATAAGGCATCTGAAGGTTTCACCAAGGGAAGTGACACAGCTTGAGTCCCTTAGCCCAGACTGGTTTTCTAAGGCATGTCCATTTAGTGCTGTGTGGAAGCGGGGAGATAAAGCTTGCTGGGGCAGAAGCAACAATGTGCATAATTCTGCCTCTTGCTGTGTAAGGAATGAGGGCAAGTTCATACTTCCTGGGTGGGAGCCTCTGGCAGAGCAGAGGAAGTGTCCTAGAGTCTGACAGAGTTTTTCCAGGGCATGGAGCAGAGACAGCACTCGGCTGGCAAAACCATACCTAGTAGACTAGGCCCCTTGGAATGTGTTCAGTAAAGGATGCTGGACCTCACCCAATATTCTGAATTCCTTTCAAAGGCTTGGGCGGAGCATCAAATGAGCCTAGCCAAGAGATAATATCTGGAAGCACTTTGTAAATCATAAGGACTATGTGAATAGTAACTCAAATTTATTGAGAACTTCCTATACTGTTCTTAGTGTCTTACATATATAGCTCATTTAATCCCTAGTCAAGGAGATGAAGGAGGGACCATGATACTACCATCAGCCACTTAGCAAAAGAAGATGTTGGAGCAAACAGAGGTTAAGTAGTTGTGAAGGTCATGTCCCAAGATCATGGCTAATAAGTGGTACGTCCAGGATTTGAATCTTCATCCTTGACCGAACACTTATTGCCACTGTTAGGACAATAAAGAGATGCCAGCCATTAAAAGAACATGGTCATCTTTTGGACTCCTGCTATACACCTCAATACATAATTGCTGGGTATCTGTTTCAGTGGAAAAATTGGATTATCTTTTCCCTTGCCTCTGGACAACCTGTTAGAGGAAATGATGTCTACAAAAATAGTTTGAGGTAGACTGGAAAAATCACTATGGAAAACTAGTCACCCGAGATGTGGACTGTTCTGTCTGGGGCACTTTGACAGAAAGCCCAGCCTGGCATCCTCGCCCTGCTTCATTTGGGTGCCAGCACTTGTTTTAGTTAGGAAGGCTGCCATTTGGTCTGCCCTGGGGAGGGTCCTGGCAATTAAGATGCATTGTGCTTTAATTGTATTGACTTTGAAAAGTTAGGGAGGCTTTATAAATGTCCATATTGTTATAATACAAAAAGAAGAGGGATGACTATTCATCTGACAGAAGAGCTGGCATTGGTGGGCAGGAGAGAGGCTGGAGCGCAGCCTTGCCTGGAGAGGGAGCTGACACTTTAGCATTCAGTTGCTCCCTCAGAAGGGAAAGCAAGTTGTCCTGTCCCCCTGCACCCCTGCACCAGTGGATCTTGTGAGAAGCCGACCCTTTTTATTCACATGGGCAATGGTTAACTCCACCCCCATTGACCTCAGCCACTTTCTTGGTGTGGGAATCCTGAGATGTACTCGCAATTTCTGGAGCATGTCCTGCTGTCTTTCCTTCCCCTCTCTGTCCTTGAGGAAAGGTCAAGTGCCTGCACTGAGAACAGCTGCAAGGTGTGAGAATGTCTTCAGAGCTGAGGGCTATGATGTTACCCTGGCAAATGAAGGCAGCTTTTGAACCACTGGGAATGACTTTAGCCCTAGATTTCAGGGAGATTCCCATGACCAGAAGTTTTTGAAACTAGGTAGTAAGGACAGAAAGGAAAGAGCATGAGAAGGTTCCAGAATTGGGACTTGGGGTGCTTTAGTGCTGCCTATGACCTAGATATGACCTCTCTGGGACTTTTCTTTCTTATCTGTCAAGTAAGGGGGTAACTGAGACAGAGAATTCCTAGGGCTTTGCCAAGGGACACTCAGGGATTCTTTGTGGGCACTGGGTTGGGGTTGTGGTTTCTCCACTGAAGGTTGAGTGGGAGAAGCATGGCATCCTTTCTTCTTCAGAATGTTGCAGAACATGGGCCTGCTACCCAATGGCACAGAAGCCCAAATCCATGCCACCAGCTTTAGAGAAAAGAACCTGTGTAATGCAAGGTCACCAGGCAGCAGACTGGAGGCCAGGTCTTCAAAATCAGTCCCCCTAAGGATGGAGCTTTGAGCAATGTTTATAGAAATGAAGAACAAATATAGAAAATGCAAGTTGGTAGAGTCTGATTGGTTGCTTTCTGCTAAATCATCATGTCACTCAAATTTGGATCCAGAACTGCAACAGACTGAGCACCCCTTACTTCTGAATGTTGTCCATCTAACCATGAGTCGCGTATCTCAGCTCCATCTCCCATGGCTATTTTTGGTTCAGACAGTGAACTGTCATCTCGAGGACATGAACAATCTTCTGTGCCTGCATTCTGAAACACTACTTGTCAACTGATGAAATATCGAGTGTTTCTCCCTCTTATTTCAAGTGGGGAGGAATATTTTTGTGCCATTGTTGCTAGCATCCCCTGCTAGTGTTGAAGGATAAACAGAAGCAAGAAAAGACAGTCAGGACCATCACCGTTTCAAGAATGAGTACCTGCTATCAGTTTTATGTCTTGGGGTTTTTATGTGAGGTTTTCCATGGAAAGATGGTTTAGAGGCAAAAAGACAATTAGAAAAACACTAAACGAAATGATTCATTAGCAACCATTTTAGTTCTGAGAGATCACAATTTAATAAAAAGGAGAGTGAAGGGGATAGAGTGGGATTGGCAAGAGAGGAACCAGGTTGCTGGGAAGGAAGAGGCAGGTGAGAGATGGAGCAGGGAAAAGAGCAGAATCCAGGTGGGTAGATTATAGAGTGAACCAGACTTTAGAAAGTCACATCAGCTCTGACCTGTCCCAAGGCACAATTATAACAGATATAAAGACCTGGAATTGAAGCATCACAATGTTCAGTTTGTCCCTACAATGTAGCACAGTGCACACACACAGAACATGTGTAGTAGTATTTTCCATGCTAGTTGGTGGGTTGTTAAATCTGCAATGCCGTCACATGGCAGGAAAAGCTAAGGCTGAAACAAAGTTTGACGTATCAATTCAGACCAATAAAAAACATATTTTTCTGACATATTGAAAAAATTAAAATCTTCTCCACAAAGAAGAAAAGGGGAGAGAGTCTATTTTCATTTCTTCTTTGCTCATCTCTGAACAAAAATCCCAGCCTGTCTATTCTGGAATCCTAGTAGGAGAACTGCCATTGTCCACATTTCCTCCTCACAGAGGCCTGGGCCTAAATATCTTTGCTCCTGGGTGTGTGTCCTTGACTTCCCACATAACAATGGAAGTGTTGTGAAATAAACTGCACCAGCTTTAAAAAAAATAGTTTGTTCCCCCCTCTTCTCACACAACTTCCTCTTTGTATACTAACGGAAATGTACAGGCAGCCAAAGGAGAAATTTTATTTCTAAGAAATAAATAGCTATAAAAACCTAGGTATCAAGCAAAGATTTAAAAGAGTGAACACCCTTATCATGACTCAAGATATGCAGAAAAATAATTTTCACCAATTAAAAATTCAGAGTGTTCTCAGGGATGGCGAGATGTCATTTCTGTTCTGAATATTTCTTTTAAAAATCTAAGTTTACTTTAAAATTCTATAAACTGCATTTTTATTTATTTATTTATTTATTTATTTATTTATTTATTT
>PVIJ01009443.1:0-66795 GCA_004024925.1 Scalopus aquaticus
CACACACACACACACACACACACACACCCCACACCCCCCACACACAAGCATACCCACAAACAATCACAATTCTCCTGCCATTGAAAAGCCTCCAGGTCATGTCCCTTACCACCCACTGTGATTTAGAGCTTGGAGAATTTGGTAGCCTTTTTATGAGACTGCATTTCTACATTGTTCTCAGAAGGAGACCATTCTGGAAGGAAGCCAAGATTTTGGCCTAGTTTAACTGAGCTCAGGCAGGAGCTGGGTGTTACTTCAGGCACCATTGTAGAAAAATACTCCACAGAGGAGCCATGAGGGATGGTTATTCTCTCTTCAGGAACTGGAGTCCAGTCCCTGTTGGGTGTGTGATTGTTGAGCAGATGGGGCAGGAAGTGACATTATGAACAGCTCAGGCCTAGGATGGGAGGATATTACAAATGGCTCCTGAGTCCAGATTCTACAACCCATCCTCTTGCAGTGTTGGCCACTGGACCTACAGATGGGAACTGAAAGTCCTGCCCTCAGACCCTTTTGGCCTTTTCAAACCTGATCTAGGTGTGATGCCCTGGGGCTGGCAGTCATCCTGGGCTATCCAGAGATGGATGCAGCACTTTGAAAAGTCAGTTAGTCAACAATATTAGTTATTGCTAACTGTGTGCCAGCCATTCCTCCTGCACATGTTTCTCAACTGGGGACTATTTTGCCCTCCAGTGGACATTTAGCATGTCTGGAAACATGTCTGATTGTCACAAAGTGGTGGTGGAGGTTGCTGCTGGCGTCTAGTAAGTTGAGGCCAGAGATACTGCTGAACACCCTGCAATGCACAGGAACGTCATCGTAACAAAGAATTGTCTGACCCAAAATGTCAACAATGCTGAAGTTGAGAAACCCTGCTTGACACATAGGATCCCAGATCTCAATCTAGACCAAATTCCTACCCTCAAGGAAGCTAGTGCCTAGTGGGGATAGACGTGTCCCTGTCTTCCAAGTTGTGTCCTGCACATAGTTCATTTGTTAGTTCATTCACTCAGTTCATTCCTTCAATATTTACATCTTCATGTGTTGAAATTTTATTGTGTTTCAGGCCCAGGCCAGTCCCTGAGGAAACAGAAATGCCATAGATAGGCTGCCTCCCTGCAAGCAGTCCGTGTCCAGTGGGAGCTGACACATAGACACGGAAACATACAAATGCACACATGCACAAAACACACACACATGCAAACACACAGATACATACTCATGCACACAGACACAATAGCACACACCACACCACACACACACACACACACACACACACAATTCCAGCACCTGGCCCTGAGGACTGAACCACTGAGGTAAAGCAGCACTAAGGGAGTATAGGAGAGGAGGGGTTGATAGCTCAGTCTTGATGGGGATCAAGGAAGACTTCCTGGGGAGGGGAGCTGAGTTTTAAAGGTCAGGGAGAATTAGACGGAAAAGCTATTCCCTTAAGGAGGAACTCTTTGTAGAAACCAATGGAGTGTTCACTTTCCAGGGGGCTCTATAGAGCTGGGACTTGAATATGAAGCCAGCTACCAACCCTCTGCAGCTCGCCCCAATACCAACCCCTCCTTCCTGCAACCACTATGTTTCCTCTCGTCTCTGCCCCTGTCCCCGCCCCCACTGTGTCTTCAACTCCTCTGTGAAATTACATTTCTAACCTTCGCTGCTTCCAGCCTCTCCATCACTGCCAGGAGAGGCCATCAATTCCTTGACCCAACCTCAGCCCCTTAGCTGGGAGTCAGATGGCAGCCTCAATTATGTTCCTAATAATCAGGGGGATTTAGTGGAGAGTAGAGAGGGGAGAGAAGAGCACTGTAGCCCCCAGGGGCTTTACATTTGATGGGGGTGACTTTTTCTACCTTCTGGCTGCCTTTCATATCTCATATGTAAACAGCATTAAAAACAATGAAAGTGCAGGCCCTGGAAGATTTCATTGTAGACACCACTGGGGAGATAATCAAAAGATGTTTACAGCTGGTTGCCTTGAGAAGGGTCTAGAGGAAGATGTCAAGGGTCTGAGGTCAGCAAAAATGGATCTGTGTGACTGTTGTTTCCTTATTTTGCTGGGTGACCTCAGTTAAATTACTTCACCTTTCTTGGCCACATGTCCCTCCTCTGTGAAATTTGGAGTAAGCCCTGCCCCCAGGATGCATCATCATACAATAATAACATCTGGTGACATTGGCCTTAACTGATAGGTGCAGAGCAGAAAATTGGAAAGAAAATATCTGTGAGTCCTTCTTGTCTGCTACCACCTATCATCCTTAGAGGTATTAGTGGGTACAGCCCATAGCTGATGAGATCAGTTGAGGGCCTTAGGATACATCAGCATTCTTCAAATGAACTAGATGTGCTAATGCTCCTGGACCTTTATCTTAAGCTACTTGATGGCCCAGCATGCCCTTCCCCGCCCCCCCCCCCGCCCCCATCCAGCAAGTGGGAATTCGCTTTGACTCCCTTTTCTGGCGGTTCTTCTGGGCCACTATGAACGTTGCTTGCTTTTCTCTTACATCTTCAGTGCTTATCTTTGCATCCCTAGTCCATGCCAAAAATCCAGTAGCACAGGCAGTGTCCACCATGATGCAGCAACGAGCATCTTAACATCCTGTGAGTTTGACCTGAGTTAGTTGTTACTGTCAATAATGCAGTGCAGCTGATGACTTTTGTAGTGTATTCAGGTTTCTGGAGCCAAGAGAGAGGCACCAGAGGTGTGGACTATGTTGAAATCTGTTGCTCATATGCATCTGGGAGGAGGAAAGATGGAAGCCTGTGTACTCACAACGGCTGGTCGGGAGATGGTCACAGACACCTGCAGTCAGGCCCATTTTATCTAAATAATAGAGGCCTTCAGAACCACCTCTTAAAGAAGCTTCTTAAAGGATACAGGCTTTCAAGGACTTCAGAAATGGGGTCCTTAAAACAGGACTAGCACCCAGCTAGTATCCCTGTAGGGCCTCATGGGAACTGAGACCAAAGGTTAATTGCACAAGGCGCTGCAGGGGCAGCTCTTCTGTGAGGGCATTACTGATTCTCCTGCACTGGTGCTGTCTCTCTCCTTTGGACTCCCTTCCAACTTCACCCCTCATGCTTGCTTTTATTAAGTCTTAAGCACTAGAGTAATGCTATCAAAGTATATATGTCCCTTTGAATTTTTGTTTATCGTTATGAAATATCTAAGATGTGGCTTGCAGATTGGATACATGAAGACAAGACTTATGTTCTTTGGAGCTAGGCACATGTTCAACTTTAATCATGCCTAGGGGTGAAGAGATTGATAGGGAGATGTATGTGGGAGCAATGACTAGTCTAAATACCTGGTTTTCCCTGGACCAGTTAGGCCCCTGAGTAGCAAACGTCACTTCTGCAGGCCTCTGTCGTGCCCTCGGGTGGAGACCAGCATGGCACTCTACTGACTTCATGGGGAGGCACATGCCATCTAGCCTCAAAAATAATTCTACTCTGGCCTTTGGAGCCTCAATTTGCTCGTCTATAAAATGGAGAGGTCTCGTTCCATTAAAAGTCCCTTGGGATTATGGGAATTGGAGCTGGGCAAGGGTCTCAGGTACTTTTCTGTCAGTGATTGCCAAAGTAGATGCCTTTAGAAAGGAGCCTTCTCAGCCCAATGTTTGCCCTGTCTTGGCCTGATCCTCAGGTCTCTGAATGTGAAACCTCTAACTTATTCTCCAGATGTGTCCTTTTAGTACTAACAACTAGATGGGTATATTTGCATGAGAGTTTGCCAAAATCGAGGCTATCATTACCCCATCCCCAAATTAGAGATTCATACTCACTGATCAAGATCTATGAAATTGTCACCCAATGAATAGTTCATTGCAACCAGGGTCAGCCTAAGGTTTTCAGAGAAACATTTGGGAGTGATTTTTGAAACATTTTGCTTCTTTCTCTTTTCTTTGCAAGTAGTGAAACTAGAGGGGAGAAGTTCCTGAATCCTCTCTCACATGGGCTCTGAAGGTGAAGCAGGACACCTTTATCCCTGACCTCTTCTTGGCAGAATTGACAGCCTGCAGCTTGCAAATTATTGTCAGGAATATGGAAACTTGGGTAATGATGTGGGAGAGAACATTCCCTAGCGCTGATGTGGGTTTCCCTGTACCAGAGAACCAGAGATTGGGTAATTGAAACTCACACTCTGAACCATTATAGCAAAGGTAATCTCCATGACGGCGTTGGAAATATCCCCACTGCATTGGGAGGATTGCTCTCGTGGGGAAGCCAGACTTTGACGAAAGACAGAAGCAGAACACCTTGGGCTTAGATTCATCCAAGGCCCTTAAGTTTTCAAAGAACTCAGAATGTCCCCACAGTGGGGTCCTGACTGGGTGGGTAGAAGTAGGGACTAGCTAGTCTGAAAACTTCATGAGAGTAGGGACTGTGTTTTTAGCACTATGTTCTTAGCTCCAAGTGTGGGCCCTGACACTTAGGAGTACCCAACGTATTTTTTTGTCCAATGACTGAATGAATGGTGAGTGAATAAATTAATTTTAGAGGACTAAAGTGATAGTTCCATTTCACCCATGTTCTTCTCATGGCTTGTGCCTTGGTTTGCACGAAAGACAGCTACCAGAGTAATGAGGTGATGTACAACTTTGTCCTAAGCAGCAGCAGAAAGAATGAGAGGCATCTAGCTATGACCATAAAATGCCCCTGAGGTTTCTCATGGCAGTAGAGGGAGCAGACTTTTCTACCCTGGCACTACAGAGTTAGAGCTTGGAGCAATGGGTAGTACTCAGAGGCAGGTCTCAGCTCCACCTAATACCAACTGCTCATGCTTCTGGAACATCTGTTATTTGCTGGCACTGCTGCCATTGCAGATGGTGGACACTGAGGCTTTAGGATGGTGGTTAAATTTCTGTGTCAACTTGACTGAGGCCTGGAGTGCCCAGCTATTTGGTTAAACATTATTTCTTTTTTTTTTTTAAGATTTATTTATTTATACATACAAGCTGGGGTACAGGCCAGAGGCGTGGGGCAGCGAGATGCTTCACCAGAGACAGAGTGGGGAACAGAACAGGCAGATCAGAAATACACTGCTGAGGAGAGCAGCGGGCGAGGCAGGACATGTCTGCCACACCAGGTGTATTCTCCCTGGCTGGGCATCGAACTCGCATCTCACGCTGCCGACAGCTCCACAGCGCAGTGCTCAACTGCTGTGCCACCAGGGAGGCCCGGTTAAACATTATTTCTAAGTGTGTCTGTGAGAGTGTTTCTGAAAGAGCTTAGTATTTGAATCAGTAGGCTGAGTAGAACAGTGTGGGTGACTCTCCTCCAATCCATCAAAGGCCTGAATAGAACAAAAAGACAGAGGAATAAAGAGTACTTTCTTTCCACCTGCCTGATTTAAGCTGGAATATCTCCTGCACTTGGACTGGGACTCAAACTATTAGGTCTTGGGTTCTCTGGTCTTCAGACTTGGACTAGAACTTATACTATTAGTTTTCCTGGATCTCAGGTCTTCATAATTAGTCTGGAAGTACATTTTTGGCTTCCTTGGATGTCTAGTTTGCAGATGGCAGATCATGGGGCTTCTTTGCCTCCATATTCATTTAAGCCAATCCTTTGATCAGAACTACGTATGTATATATCTATCCTATTCTGTTTCTCTGGGAAAATTCTGATGAGTACACTTAGTGTGTTGGTTTCCTAGAGCTGCTATAACAAATGACCAGAAACTCAGTGTCTTAAAATGACAGAAACTATCATCTCACAGTTTTGGAAGCCAGAAATCCAAAATCAAGTGACAGGACAACATTACTTTCAAAATATCTAGAGGAGAATCCTGCCTGGTGTCTTCCAATTTCGGGAGGCTGCCAGCAACTTTGATGTTCCCTGGTTTGTTGACACATAACTTTAATCTCTGACTCTGTCTTCTCATTGTCTGCTTCTCTGTGTCTTTGGACTTAAGTACTAACCTAGTAATCCAGAATAATTCAAGATCCTTAATTTAATGACATCTATAAAGACCTTATTCCAAGGTCATACTTACATGTTCTGAGTAAATATTCCATTTGGGAAATTTAATGGAATAAATGTTTGTGTCTTTCCCCAAAATTCATATGCTGAAGCCTGATGGAGCACAGGGGAAAATTCTCCTACCCCTCTGGGTTCTTCTAGACGAGTAAACAAATTAACATCAGACAGATTAGTAAGAGAAAAGACCAAATTTAATTACATATGTGTGGAGAATTTACATGGCTGTAAATTCTAAACTAAATGGGATAGACTGAGGTTTTATATCCTGAGCTAAGTAATGGTGTAGAGGCTGGGGCATCATGGAGAGTGGAGAAGGCTCACTTGATGAGAAAAGGGTGACTTCATAGGACAAAATCTTGCCTCTAGATGTTTGCCCTGCCTTAAGATAGGTTTCTCTGATAGAAAGATTATTTCTGGAGATGGCCTTAAATATGGGTAGTCTTCATTCTTTGACGTAATGGCAATCATTTCTCCTGAGACCCACGGGGCGTCAATTGACATTAGCTCCACATGCCAAAGTGACACATATTGGAAAAAGCCTGCTCTGGACATCTTGGGAAAAACCTCTCTGAACATTTTTTGGGAGGCAGATCCTACAAACCCTATCCCCCAAAGTGATGGTATTTGGAGGTGGTGCCTTTGGTAATTAGGGTTAGCTAAGGTCATGAGATTGGGGCCCTCATGATGGGATGAGTGCCCTTGTAAGTAGAAGAGACCCAAGAATGTGGTCTCTCTCTGTGTCCCTCTTCCCCATCTCTGTTTGTGAGAAGAGTTTATGAGAGCACATAAAGAGATGGCGGCTGCCTGTGAATCCAAAGCAGAGAGCTCAGAATGAAATCTACCTTGGCAGCACCTTGGCTTTGGACTTCCCAGCTTCCTGACTGTGAGAAATAAATTTCTGTTGTTGAAGCCACCCAGTTTGTGCTGTCTTATTATGGCTGCCTATGCTGAGTCATCATGGGACCACCGTTTAAGCCACTTCTGGGTGGGTCAGTGGTTGGAGAGGTCAGTGGAAGTCTGGGCTTTTTGCCACTTCCCTGTGAGAGCCTTTGAAAACCTCGATGATTATTTAACATGGAAGGGACTTCCCTAGGAGGTAGTTCTTGCTGGAGGGCTTTAACTGGCTCCGTTGAGCTCAGATGATGTGGTGGGCCCTTTGAGTCCTGGGAAGCCCCCTCTGCATGTGTAGTGCCTTCTGTCTACTCGCAGCAAGCTCAGAACTACCAGGCAAAGTTGCCACTGTGAATGGAACTGAAATCATTTGTCTAATTTTTACATAGAACAACACCTTCAACAGGGGCTGATTATTGATCTGTGGTGGGTATTTTTGGTCTGTAGAAAGGGTTGATCTGCACCCCGGTTATCAGTCTTCCAGGATTAGAAGAGCAAGACAGAGGGGGTGATAAATCACCCACCAGTGACTCACACCCCAGAGTGGGCTGGGAAGTTTCAGGGATCTTTCAGATCTCTCTGGCCCTTTTGCAAGGTTGAGTCCTGGGAAAGCTTCATTTCGTGCTGGGGGTGGGAGTGGGGGGGGGGGTTTTCCTGGAACTACGGGCCTGGCCAAATGTGAACGTGAAATCCTCATCCCCCTCTCCCCCTCCCCCCAATCCAGCTTCCTCCCTGGCCTCTCCTGGCATCTATAATTCCGTTTGTTGTGCTCGCAAACATCGTGTTGGAAGATTTCATGTTAATGAAAGGGTTTCTTGATTAGGTTACGCTGTTACTGTAAATGTTCCCTCATTATCTATGTTATGGTAGGAATTTGAAAAAGTATAAATTGAGCGTCTTGCATAATTTATAAAACCTGAATGTTTCCTAATTAGTTCGGTTAGGTTAATGATGGTGCAGTATCACTTCTTCCTGGTCCCTGCTCATGACCTTTCCCCTCGTCATTTTGAACACTTTCAGTTATTTACAAAACCCCCACCAAATTCAACAACCAGCTTCCACAGTGGCCCCATCTAGCCCTGGGTGGGAGGATGAAATGCCTTGCGAAATGTGAATAGTTCCTTTTTTCTCTGTGTGTCCCCCACCCTACTTTGAGGCCAAGAGGCAGTCTGCTTAAGGTCGGCCAGCATGAAATTCGGCTCCAGCGGATCCCCTGAAGAATGCCGGTGAAGTGCATTCCTTCGGTGCTGGCCTCCATTAGCAGCCAGAGAAGTGAAAATGCTGGAGGAGGTGGGGGAGGGAAAAAAAAAAACCCTCTCAAAAGGATTCTAAAATAACATTTTGCATCCTCAAGTAATTCCCAGTTCTCCCTGGCAACCATTCATTTCTTCCGAACAGCAGAAATTTGCAATATGAAAGTGGATTGGCTTCTCCCTCCCTTGGGGCCCCTGTATCTCTTCATCCAGCGCCTTGGGTAAAAAGCAATGCATACGTTTACAATATAAATGTGATTTAATCGACCTCCCTGTCAGGGAGAAATGGCAAGCATATCAAACAAGACCAAGATGTTAGAAAGAAAAATCATAAATTATTCCAGTGACGAGTTTCTGAGCCGCCTCCCGGACTACTAGATGATGCTATATAAGGCTGTTCCTTGAAACAATAATTAAGATAATTCTGTATGACAAGGAGAAAAATGTCCAGCTTTGTATGAAATGTGCTTCATGTTAGCAAGCTGAATGCTTGGTATTGATTACACTCCCCCCCCACCCCCTCCCCAGCCACTGCGATTCAAGGCTAAAATTAATTGAATGATGCAACATTTCTTTTCTTGAATCCTTATTTACCGTAGTTGCCTCCTAGAAGCCATGCAAAGTGGGCTGGCCTCTAATTCTCTAAATTGATCTCTTCCTTTGGCAGTGTCTGGGAGAAGGCTCACATGTGCACGCATACGCACACCCCCTTAGCTGGGTGTCCATTGTTCTCTGCTTTGGAAGGCATGATGTCTTCTTTCAGGGGCAGGTTTGATGGACATATCAGCACAGCAGAGCCCTAACTTTTCCATTATGAGGCCACCATGGGGCTTTCCTACAGAAATAAGTCCAATGCCATGGGGGAAATAAGGTTCCCCCATGCAGACAGCACTGGCCACCCCTAACCCCTACCTTGTAGTCTATAGAGCAGTGTCTGGTGTCTGTCTAGCAGAACAGCTTTTCACCCCCTCCCTCCTTCCAACCTCCCAGGGTGTGGTGTGCACCTAGTAGGGCCCCCTCACCGCCTCTCCTCCATATCCTGATGCTGTCATCTCTCTCCCGAGAGAGGCACTGGGCGATTCTGCAGAGAAAGAGAGATGGTTTATGACAGTGGCTCTGGGTTTTCCACGGCTCTATTTCATCCTGACTGCAATTGCTGCTGCAGTGGCGGCTGGTAGAGAGCGAGGCTCGGCCTCAGGTAGTTAATCCAGAACACAGTCCCTGCGCGCCTGCAGCAGAGCCAGCCCTTCCTTCCCCTGCTGGGGCAGCAGAGGGTTAGTGCTGATGGGTAGGGCTCCAGGGGCCTGGACCCGCAGCCAGGTGGGGTTGGGTGCCAGTGCAGTGAGCCCTCCTTGCTGGCCAGCTAGTCCCTTCTCTTCCCCAGCTCAGCTTCTTCACTCTAGAGGGTGGTGGTTGGGATTCAAGGCAGAACAAGTGACACGGTTGGCATGTGGCACACAATCGATGATTTTTTTTTTTTTTAAACTAGAGGTACTTAGAGGATTGTGAGATGAATAAATGACTCTCAGTTTGACAATCCTGTTTGTGACAACCCAGAGCCTTGCCCCCAGGGAGCCATTCTTTCCAACCTGAAAACAAAGGAAGGCTCCTCTTTCCCGTGCTGAATTCCAAGGAGGGGGTTGTGGCTCCACTGAGCCCTGAGGAACTATCCTTTGGAGACAGGGTATCAAAGGGTCCCATAGACCTGCCTTAGTTGTCGCCAGGGAACAAGTTGTAGCCACATTCATGGAGCCTGATGGTGGCAACCAAATGGAGTTTGAGGGGGCTGGTGAGAGCGAAGGTACCATGGCACTTAGAGTGGAGTTCCCATGGGTGGAGGGCCCTCTCAGTAGGCTCAGAGATGGGGTGTGGGCTGGAGGGCATTCCCAGTGAGATTCAGGGAGGGAGCAGACTGGGGGTGGAAGCTGGACCTGGGGAGCCATCACTATCCTTAAATTAACCTGCCCTCTCACTAGGGCAGATGGGAATGAGAGTGAGGATGGGCTAGCCTGGCCAGGACCCCATCAAGGACCGTGTGCTTCATGTCCACCCTCCTGTGCCTAGCACAGGTCCCCACGCAGTGGGCACCCAGTGGAGGGGTGGAGCATCTCTTTTATGGGGTCGTGCCAAAGTGACAGTCTGGAGCACCCTAAGGCTGTTGTGCTTTGGGACCCTGCTGTTGAAAGGCAGAGTGGGGAGGCCATTTGCAGCTGGAGTTTCTCTCCCTGCCTTTCCTACTGGGGAGAGGAGGGATTCTGGAGGAGCACCCAGACAGTTTTGCGTCTTGCTTTCTTTGGAAGCTTAATGACTGGCGTGAGGCCCAGCCCAGGCAGCGTCTGAACTGTCCTCCTCTGACCTGAGATGATCCATCAAGTCCTCAGATATCTCTGATGCCCCCGCATGGCCTGGAACCCTGTAGGAGCTGCACAAGGACTCGCTGAGTGCTTGGAAGAAGCAGCCCTTCTCTGTTGATGAAAGAGCAATTAAGACTTTAGGAGTCTGCAGTCTAGACGGGGAGCTGTCAAGTCTCACATAAGTGGGTCTGGGAGCTGGTAATAGGAGATTAGGGGGCTCCTAGGGAGGAGAAGCTGCTTTAGACACAGGCAAAAGGGAGCCTGGGGGTGGGTCCAGGTGGCAGAGGGCCTGGACTGTATTACTAGAGGAGAGAGAGCATGTAAAAAGCTCCGACCCCTCTTCCTGCCTGCTCTGTGTGTCTTACGGGCTTGTTTTTACACTGTTTTCGTTAATGACTTCCCCCCACAGTCAAAACAACTCTCCTGTCAACTTATTACCTTAAAAATAGTGAAAAGATGACATTTGGGGAGAAAATGCTTAGAAAGAACAGCTACTTTTCCTGTATGCTCCTCTGACTCTGCATCTGGGAAGAGCTTTGTGTTGGGTTTTGAATTTGCTCTCTCCAGTTTACTTGGCCGAGTCATCTCACCTCTTCGAGCCCCTGTAAAACCTGGTTCCTCACCTGTAAAACATGGTTAAGGCTCATAAGTGCACTGAATGAATCATGCCAGGTGTTTAGCTCCATACCTGTGTGCTCAGTCTCTCCCACTCTTATAGCAACCTGGGAAGGCTTCCTGAAGGGGGTGGCACAGAAGAGGGTTGCTGAATAAAAGATGAAGCTGGGAGTTCAACCAGTGCAGGTTGTGCTTCTGTGTGACTCCCAGTAGCAGCAAGCCAGGGTGTGGGCAGAGAGTGGAGTGGGTGGGGAAATCCATTTCCTGCTTTAGTTCCCTGGATCCTCTCATTTCTGATTACCCCACTCCCTGGAGCTCCTATCCTTCCACCTTCCCTGGGCTCTGCACTGCTAGTTCTCAGCCCAGCACCCCTGCCACCTGCACCCTCCTCTCGCAGCCTATGGACCTGGGGGAGGGGGCATTGCCTCAGCTCCTGGTTTGGGGAGACTTTTAATCACTCTCTTTTGTCTATGGGCGATTAAAGTGGCTCCGGCTTGGAGACAATTAGTAAATTATTATTATTAGTTTCCGTTTGTGTGGCACTGCCCTTTGAGGAGCCCAGCTGATTTAATCAGGACTGGTTAATGGGAGCACAAGTAGCTCCCCACACTCCCCACATGCCTGGGAAACCAAGAGTGAATAAATAGATTGTGCTCATGGAGAGCTCAGCATTTTGTGCAATTGCAAACTCTTCTTAGAGCAAGTGCCCCGTGTTCTTGCCTCCCTCAGCCTGTGCTGTGCCTACTGGGAGCTGAAAAACTGGGGAGCAGGGGATGTGTCCTTCATGGGTTGTCAGTGTCCTAGAGTCTGGAGAGGGCCTTACTGCTCCCCTTTCCATCCTCATACCCCAGAGCTCACCCTTCTCCTTTCCTCTCTCTTTCTTCCCCTTCCCTCCCTTCTTCCGATCTACTCTAGTCCAGTGGTTCTCAAACTTCTACCTGGGTCAGAATTGCCTGAAGTTTTTGACAATACAGATGACTGGGTCCCCCTTCTGGGGAACTGATTTAGTCTGATTCAGTAGGTGAGGTGCAGGGCCTGGGAATATGCATTTTACAAGTTCCTAGGTAATGCTCCTGGTCCAAGGATCACCCTTTGAGAATCACCTTGTCCTGGGTTCTCACTCCCAGCTGCACATCATTGTCCATCTCACTCCCCAGGGTGCGCTTCTTTGGTCTGGAGCAAGGTGTGGGGTGGGGAGCTGCAAAGAATTCCCCAGGTGATTCTCATGGGTCACTTGGGGCAAGGATATTGGGCAGGCCCTTTCTTGGACACAAGGCCTGCATTTTGGGGATTTGAGGCGCACTTGCCCAGTTGCTCAGGGGCTCAATTGGAAGGAGCAGTGAAAGGGCTGGCAGGATGGGCATACCCGGGTGCCTCGTTTCCAGGCTTGGTCCTCAAGATCGAGTCTGCCTTCCCTTCTTTCCTTCCTTTCCTTTCTTGCAAAACCTCTCTCGCCTCTCCCACTTCCTCCCTCCTCCCACGTTCAGGAAGGATCCCAGTGGAGCACAGCCACCGCGTGTCCCCTTTTCCTCCTGTCTGCTCACTTTGGCAAATCTCCTTGTCCCTCAACAATGTCACGGGCAGTCCCACGACTTCTGGCCGCTTTCACTTGTGAGGACCCCCTCTGGTCTGGTCTGAAATAGCAGTCCTGTGGCTGTGTCAAAGCTCTTTCCTTGGAGTAGAGAGGAAGAGCAGTCTTCTTTCTCATCCACCACCTTTCTCCCTCCCCCATGTCTCCCGGATGGGAGGTGTGGAGACTGCCAACACTCAACCCCTATCAGTGACATGGCCTGATTTTGCTTGACTCTATGAGGCTCTGCCTTCCTGCTGAGACTTCCAGGGTGACTTTTTCCATAGGGCTGGCTTTGTGTAGAAGGTGAGTCTGATTCCTTCAGGAGGGGGCCAGGAAGATGTTGGCAGTGTCAGTTTTACCCTAGCCCCTCCATTTCTGAGAATGACCCCGGAAGGGCTAGCAGAGCTCTCCTTTCCTGCCACCACAGGTCCATGCTTACGTCTCTCATGCTGGGCAGATATGGGTGGCAGCTACCTGGGCACCTGCATAGCCTGTGACTCCTGTCTGGTCCTTTGGCCTTTGTGGTCATATGTGTGTAGCCCTGAGGTCCTCTTCTGTGCTCTTCAGGACTTGGGAAAGCCAGGACAGATTCAGCAGTTCCTCATTTTATTCCCAGTCTTCTAAGCTCTGCTCTCTTCTCCCTTTGCAAGTACAGGCCTCCGTGGGGAACCTCCTGTCTGCAGGAATTGGCAGGCAAGTAAGCCTCCACTTCCTGAGTCCATACTGCCTCCAATACCACGGGACATATTTAAGCCTCCCAACAGACTCCCCCACCCCAAGTTTCACACTTCTGTTTTCAGCCAACATATAGCTGAGGGTGAGGTCCTTTTCTTGCAGGCACCCCTGTCTCTAGGAATGATTCTTGTGGAGGCTTGCACAGAAGAGCATTCTCTTACCATGAATTCTGTTCTCCCATAGACCAAAGGCCTCAACCATGCTCCCCTCCTTCCTTATGCTTCTAGATGGAGAATGGGATAATAAGGGGAGGGCAATTGGTGGTGATTCTGGGGGGAGCTGGCTAGCCCAATTGTTAACAGCTCTTTTGGTGTTGCTCATTCTCCATGAATCCAAGCAGCCAATCAGGCCCATGGGAAAATCCCAGTCAGCATTCTGTTATCTGTACATCCCTTGTCCTTCTCTCCTTTATGTTCTCTCTCCCTACCCTGGACATACAATGAAATGGACTTCTTCTAAATATTGGGAAGTAGAAATGTGTCTTTAAGGCAAATCATCACAGGAGCCAGTAAGCTCTCTTTCTGACTCCCCGAGAGGTAGCAGGCCTACCCTACTCTCACCAGAACCATCCATGCCCTCAGGAGATGCTGGTCCAATGACAGAATAAGCAGAGATAATAGGGTGGTCTGACTATAGTGAAGGCCGGCCCAGAGGAACAGAAACAAAGGACAGGGCCTCTTCACTAGCTCTGAGGGCTGATGGAGAGCTTTCTGTTTTGGAAGAGGTGGCGCCTGAAGGGGGTCTTGAAGGATGAATAGGAGTTTGTAACTCAAATAGGAGAGCACTTTGTGTTGTCTCTGTGTTACCTTCCTTTCCAGTGGCACCACTCCTTCCCTCGCTGCCTCTGTTGTTCCCAGTCGTACTGCCTAGTTGAGCGCCACTGTGGCCTAGGCCATTGGCTTGCCTGAGGCAGGATGTCAGGAGAATCAGTCTAAGAAAATAGCTGTTGTGCCTCATGTAGGAGGGGAGCTGCCAAGAAGGTAGCTGAGGGAAGTTCCTCTCCCCCTAATAACCCTGAAAAGGAGACTTGATCAAGGGGAGTTTCTTTTTATTTAGCGGAAAGGAGTTTCTTCCTCACTTTATCTGTGGAAATCAGAGCCAAATGTGTCGCCACTCTCTAAGAGATGTCCAGGAATCTAGCATCAACGCTGCAGATGCTGGCCATTTGGGTCCCTTTTTTGAGTTGTCTTTTGGGAGTCCGTCTCTGCGCCTGACTTAGTTTGCATCAGGCTTGGAAGCAGGTCCTCCATGGGTTGGGGCTGTCTTGTCTCCCTGCAGACCTATGCCTTCCTGGCATTGCAACAGATGTGGCTGACGTTCCACATTTCCATGGGGACAGAGTCTGACTATAGCCAGACTAACTAGAGGGATTGCGGAGGAGTGAGTGTGAGTGTGTGAGTGTGAGTACACGTGAATGCATGTACGTCTGTGTGATGCTCTAGTTGCCCAGGGTTCTTGCTTGGGTTCTCTGTCTCGCACTGGCTCAGCAGCCTCCTGGCAGTGATAGCACCGTGTCTGCAGCTCCTACATCTCCATTGCTGACGTAATATTGCACCGGGATCATCCATCTGCATAATCATCTTAACCTGTTCCCACAAGAGAGTTTAAAAGGTCTGGGCTGTTGGAAAATGACCATAAAGCCTGCACGCAGATACCTTTAGCAGCAACGTCAACATCTATCACAGGGTAATTATGAGCAGGGAGCAAGGGCACCAGCCTCGTGTCTGTGTCTGGGAGCATTTGGGGCTGTGTCTGTTCTGCCTTGCAAGGGAAGGGAGAGAAAGCACAGCAAGAGAGCCAGAGGGGAGAGCGTGGTGTCTGCAGCAACAAGAAGACTCTCTCTTTACTAGACGGGGTGCTCAGCTTCTCCAACAGGAGGGAGCCTTGTGCAAGACTGTTCAGGGACTAGGGATCCTCTGTCCACACATATGATGGGCCATGGATTTCTGATGCTAGGAAAAGATTGCCCAGGACTCTTCTTACAGTGTCCTAGGTCTTACACACATCTCTAGACTGGCTGTGTGGCTTGAACGCTCCCTCTCCCTCTTTCTCTGTGTCTCCATTTTCTTATCTGTAAGGTGAGGGGGTTGGAAAAGGGTTTCCAAATTATGTTCTGTGGAACCCCAGGCCTGGGCAGCAGGATCGGGAGGAGAAGGGGTAGGCAGGAGGCAGACCTGGCTCCTCATTCCAACCACAGCAGCTTTCTTTTCCTTGGCCTGTGTGCAGGGCTCTAGAGGAGATTATCCATGAAGAACAGTCCCCTACTGCTAGAAGAGTCAGGCCCACTGGTCTCCAAGTTCTCTTAGGCTCTCTGGGCTTCAGAGGTCATGGCACTCATTTAGAAAACCAGATTTGGTTACCTCTTTAAATAAATGTCTGTTTTGTAACTGGCTTTCTTGTGGTACATGCAACTTCCTCTTCTGCAAATAGTTGTGTCCATCCGGATAGAGCAAGCCTTGAGGGGGTGTGAGGATGCCAAGGGTCACACACAGATGGAACAAGGACAGGGCTAGCTGAGCCTTTCTTCCCACGTCCATGGGCTGCTGGGCTTTGTCTGTGATGTTCCTGGCAGAGGAGCTTCTGCTCCGGGGACTGCACACCTAGTGTGGAAGCAGCAGTGCTGATTCCAGGTGACCCCCCCCACCCCGCCGTGGCTGTTAGCTCTGAACCTGGCGCCCAGCTCCCTGTCTCTGACCCATGTGAGCCTGGGTTACCTCTAGAGGGGGAGCAGAGATTTTTTGCTGCTGACGCTTGCTCTCAGCTCCTGGAAGACCCCTGGTAATTTAATTGCTGCCATCTCACTCCCTTCCTCTGGGGTGGGGATCTCAGGCTCTCAAGATGAACAGAATCCCCATTCCTCCACCTAATTTGCAGGCACTTCAAGCTCTGAGGCTCCCTTCATTTCAGCTTTAGGGGCTTTACACTTTTGTCTGAGGATCCTCCCTCTGTTTCAGGCCAGGCTCCAGGATAGTTCTCCTGGGTAGTTCTCATCACTCCAGCTAAAGCCCCTTGGCAGTTGTTTTATTAGTTGTGGCCATGGTGGGGGGTGTGACGGTAACATGAAGGTAACTACATTCCTCGAGATACTGGGGGTTAAAGAAAGAATGACTTCCTGAAAGGCAAGAGGCCTCAGACCTGCTAAGCCACTGTGTGATGTCAAGTGAGCAGGTTGCGCTCTCTGGGCCTCAACACCAGAGCTGTCCAATGAGTGGTTGGATGCTGGGATCTCTCAAAGTCCCTTCAGGGACTCTTGCTCTAGGCAACATCAAGAGCTTTCCTGAGACACAAGGGAGAAGCTTCAGGTGGTGGGCAGGAAACCATGGCATAAGACTGGCGCCTGGTCGTGCTATGGAAGAAGGTCCATGATAGTTCCTTCTCCTCTGCTGCCCTAGTCCTGGCCCCAAAGTGAGCACAGTGACCACAGGCCTGCTGCTGCCTTCGTTCCGTGTCTTCATCCCCCTGTTCTTTCCTGGAATCTGCTGGTGACAAATGCTCAGTCTCTCTTTGGTGGAATGTGGGCATGAAACACCTCCTGTGTGCAAGCGAGTCGGCCCTCCAGAAGTGCAGGGTCCTGCCTTTTCTTGTTGGGCCAGTGTGAATTGATAGTGGAAGGACTACACACGCTTGCCCCCGGGGAGAGCTTGCCTGGTGGGGAGGTGGCAGTACTGATGCTGTGGTTGAGGCTCTTGTCCCCTCCCAGCAGGCTCACACAAACCTCTGGTCCCTGCTCCCTGTAGCCACAGTTGCCTGCACCCCGAACTGTGGGGCTGGCAGAAATCTTTACCTCAGTTCCCCTGGGGTTGTCCTCCTGCCTCCTAGGTGGGGTCACAGTCCAGCATGCCTGGATTAGAAGGAGGGCCTCTGGTCACTACCCCAGGCCCTCAGGACCTTCCACTCACCCCATCTGTATGGCCCCTTCAGGTGTAGCTACTCTCTGCCTCCTCCCATCCTTGTCTATGGCTTGTGCTGTTTTGGGGGCTGTGAGAAAAGTAGAATAGATCCTTACTGAGCTCAGGGATATTTGGAAGGCCCCTTGAAGAACTTACTCATTCATTTATTATTTCATTCAACAAATACTTGTCTCATACCTTCTCTGTGCCAGGCATGTTCACCTCCACAGAGATGAACAAAAGACTGCTCATCTTGTCCCTACTTTGTGGTTGGAGAGACAAACAGTGACCAACATATAAATATGTCTACTGGGGGCTGAAACATGCTTAGAGGAAAATGATAGCAGATGGGGAAGGAGACCGAGTGAGGGGGTACTCTCATTTAGGGGTCCAGTGTTAGAAAAAAAATTTATTCATGCCACTTGTTAAAGAGAGTAAGGCAGACTTTATTGGAGGGGAGGGTGGAGTTTGGTCATAGGGGAGAGAGAACAGACTTAAACTCTGCAGACAGCAAGGCAAAGTGGGGATTTATAGCCCAGAAGCAGGGGGAGTCTGTGGAGGGAAAATGACTGAGAGGAAAAGTCAGGGCGGGGGATTCTGACTAAATGTATCTAATAAGAATTTTGCTGAAGGCACACCAGGGGGACCAGCTGTCGCCTGAGGCTGGTGGAGGATGAGGAATCCCTTCAGATATCGAGGGTGATTAGATATGAGTGGTGATCAGATTTTGAAGGTGGGAAATTATAACAAAACTGATTTAACAGAGTTCTTGCTAAAATTATATAACATGGAGAAAACTATGGAAGTCCAAAAATTGAGGTCAGGATGAGAAGAACATTCAGAAGAGCTCGACTAGAGTTTGGACAAGGCTAGAATCTTTGTCAGCAGCCCTCATGGTCAAGTCACAGTGGCAATGGAGTAGACAATGAAGAGAATGTGGGGGCTGAGTTATCTGCTCAGAGTGCTGAAATGGGCAGGGGGTGCATTCTCGGAAAGAGAAATGGTGAGAGCAGCGCGTTTAAGGGGAGTTCAAGAGAGCTGCGTCCTGCTAGTCTTGTTGGCACAGAAGTTCAGTGGGGTGAGCTTTGAGTGATGGCAATGGGAGGGAGGTGGCACCGTCCTGGATGAGAGCACTAAGGTTAGGCTGAGGAATCCAGTCTTGCTTTCTGAGCCAAAGAAGATTACTGAGCAGGAGGGAGCAATGGAATGAATGAAAGGCCCTTTGGTCCCTGCAGAATGCTGCCTTCCAAAAATATGATGGGGGTGGTCAGGGCAGGAGACCAGGAACAGACTGAGCATGCTCAGAGAGCCCCCTCCTTTGCAATTACCAGCCCGAGTCTCAGGGCAGGACCAGATCAGATGAGGATCTTCTCCATATCAAAGGGGAGATTAGCTTGGAGCCCCTAACAATGTTAGATGTGCTGCCCTTACTCAGTGGCGACGCCTCCGAGACTGTCAGCTTTATATCTGCTTCTTTTTATCAATACGGGCAAATAATTCTCTAGACATTTATCATTTTAAACTGTCACAGTCCAGTGCCTTTCCTGAGGACCAAAATCAATACTGATCTTGGTTTGAATACTTTTCTGACAAGGTTCCTATTTGTAGATTCACAAGTAGAACTAATGTGTGTTAAGGCTATTCAGTTTGGCATTTTGCAGCTCCATTGACACATTAAATATAGGCGTTCACCACGACGATTAACCTTACAACTATTAAGTAATAAAAATCCTGCATACATATTTATTAGCTGAACATCCTACTCCAACATGATGCCTTCCCTGACAAGAGGAAAATCAGAGAAGGTAGAGATGGCTGCCGAAGACATGAGTTCATTCTTTGCAGAGGCTGTCAACAGGGACTCAGGGATCTCCAGGTTTTGGAGGCAGAGGGGAACTGCTTTGGGGATGAAGGCCCAGATGGACCCAAGGATGGCAGGAGACTGAGACTGGTGGCATCAGAGCTGAGGTGGCCTGCGTTGGTGGACCTGTGGCAGCCCTGGGAGGAGAACCCAGACCTCTTCATTTCTGGTGTCTTTAAGTCAGTGCCCTTTCTCTCTTTGGGCATTAGCTTTCTCATCTGTCTAATGGGGTTGGACCAGAATCAGTGGCTCCTGATCTCTGTGTAATGGCCTGGAATGCATCAAGAAGGATAAACTTTGTATAGTATATTAGGGTTCACAGGCAAGGCTGCTTACAGCCAGAAGAGACCATCCTGGGGGCTCTGGCTGCTCCAGAGCCTGCTCTGGCCACCAAGAGGGTTAAGGGAATCAACATCTCAAGCAGCTGGTAACCTCACACCCTTGGCACAGCAGTAGGGACCGGCAAGTAGGTGAGCTCAGAGGCCCTTTCATGGCGAAGCCTGGTGTCTCTAAGTGCCTCCCAGCCCACTGATGCAGACACTTGCTTCCTGAGACAGCATCAAGAAAGGCCTTGCAACTGGCCCATGAGTGCCTGGGCCTCAGCTTCTGGATTTGGGCTCAGGCAGAGGCAGGCTGGCTATCTACCTGTACAACTCTCCTTCAGACTGATTGGCACCTGTGACCTTCCTGTTACTAGCACTTCCTGTAACCCCCCCCACCCCCGAGCAGAGGTGTCACAGTGGGACAGGTGAGGGGGTCTGGGATTGGCACTCCCAGATTCAAATACTCTCAGCAGCTCTTGGGCCATTTATCTGCCTTCACCATTTGGCGATATTTATGACCTTAGGCACAGGCCCTGGCCAGAATGGGCAGAGGGAGGGCGCAGCTATAGGCAGGACGATGTAGTAGGGGTGGCAGTGTTTCTGAGCACTTTTCACTACGTGGCATTAATGCCTGAAAAGGGGAGGGGGCAGGGCCCAGGGAAGGCTGCCTGGAGGAAGGGACCTCTATTCTGAGACTTACTGGTTGAGCAAGGATTAGTTAGGCAGAGTAGGGGAGTGTTGCATGCTGGGGACAGCATGTGGGATGGGGGTCTGTGATGGCTGTGATGACTCCCAGAACCCACCCCCGGCCTCGCTCGCTGTGCTCTCATCTCTGACTTTGGCCTCGCCAAGCCTTCCTTAGCCTTTACGGTGCTAAGGAGAGAAGGAGGGCACTGTGAAGGCTTTACACACTGGGTTCTGATGGCTCCCCAGCCTTTCCTGACTGCCTCTCCATTTCCTTTCACAGAGCTTTTTTCTAATAAATTCCGTTCACGTTGCATCCCCTCTCTGAGGGTCTGGGTTAACATAGGCAGAAGTGCTCAGGAACCAAGGGGGCTCATTCTGGCTTCTGGGAAAAGAGCGAGAGTGGAAATGTCATTTTCATTTTACAGACAAGGGAACAAATGCTCTGCAAAGTTCTAGATGTAAAATACTTTTTCAACAATGACACGGTGCACAAAGATGGGGCCATGTCGATCGATGTTGAAAGAACATATACTTCCAGCCAGTGCTTCCTGGGAGCCCGCTGCACTTGTGCTGTCCTGTGACATCCTCCTGGTGGGCTCACGAGGTCAGTGTTCTCATTTCCATGAACATTTGGTGAGAAGGGGACCTGGATGTCAAGTGCTATCAGCAAGGGCACGCAGACTCCGGGTCTGGGGTGAGAACCAGGTCTGTCTGCAGAGCACGTCTCATTGTTTCCCACCCCCTGAGGTGCCTCACGCTGTCCTCGTGCTGAGGGACAGCCTGTCACCTCCTGGCTCTGGCTGACAGGAGGAGGGTGCTTCTGCTCTGGTTACGTCAAGAAAGGTGGCTGGCTGGTGCCTGCAGTGTGATGTCCCTTAGAGAAAAAAGGCTCTGGAGCCCCATGCAGGGCAGCTTGGAGGCCCAGGGCTATGTGGGCCATTGAACGGCACTGTGGTTTCCTCAAGGCCCTGGTCCGCCATCTTGTCCTGCCCCCTCCTTCATTCCTCAGGGGCCTGTGTTGGCGTTCCCTGACTCAGAGGGAGCAGAAGAAGGCCTGGTTTAAGGCTGTTTCCTTCACTGCTGAGCAGCCAGGTCAACATGTGACTTGGTTACTGTCTAGGAATCTCCCAAACCTGAAAGGCCAAGAATAACCCCTGGCTGGAGGTGGGGCATAGGGAGGCAGGGCCTGACACCTGGCACCTGGAGGAACTGGCTTTGGTTTTCAGACAGAGGGACTGCTTCTCCCAGAGGTGAAGGTTTGGAGACTCACGCTGGATCTCTTGTTTCTGCTTCCGGGGGTCTCTCCCTGTGATGGTGGGGGGATTTGCCACTGTCAACGGGTGTATGCTAACGTGCTTCTGGTTTTTCTCTGTTTCTATTTTCTATCCTGACAGAAAAATTGTGATTTTCACACTGTCATGAAACCAATAGGTCCCTGACATATGTTTTTGTAATCTGTGCAGCTGATTTCCTATACTTCTGACAGTTCTATTACATCTCTGACAGTTTTATAAAATTTTCCCTCTGGGAAGCTGAGGGGGGCATGTGCTTCTCCCCCTCCATAACTCCCCAGTCCCCATGCTAACTTGTGTTTGGAGAGTAAAGAGTAGGATGGATATTCTTCTTGCTCCTGTACCCATGTTAGCTGCCAGTGTCTCCCAAAAGCAAGGAGGGTGAAGTACAACGGATGAACCGGGGAGCCCTGAATGCCGAGTGACACAGTAGAGAGGCCCATGGGGCTGTGCTATGTTGACTCAGGAGTCCCTTAGGGTAAGGCGCTTCATCCAGGGGCTTCAGATTGGGCTGGTTCCCTCTGAGCAACCTGGGTACCCCCCTGGTGACCTCAACTGCTGAGGACCAAACTGACTACTGTTCTGTGCTGGTGCCTGGTGAACAGGAGCATGCCACTGTTGGGGGGCCCAGAGGCTTGGCTGCAGTTTGTGTGTGTATGTTGCATCCAGGGTGTCACATTCATGCACATCTGTCCCTTGCCATGCACTGTACCAGGCCTTGGGGTGATGGAACCGTGGCTTCTGAGCTTGAGGGCCCCCCGGCGTGTGTTTGGGCATGTACCCATGGGTGGTGTACCTGTGCTGTGTGGCTCTGTGCCTATGCTCGGGAGCACCCACAGGAAACTCATAGTGGGAGCAAATTTGTGCACATGTGGGTGTACATGCTGGGGACACATTATCATTTAAATCAGCTGGTGCTGAGGGGCCATGTCTGTCTTTAGGACAACTGGGAAAGTAGAACCAGAGGTAGAAGGAACTGTGGTAGGAGGGGGGCTGGAAGCCAATGTCACCTCATCTGGGGACACTGGCTACCCATGGAGCTGGAGCCTGGTTGTCCTGGGCCTGTCACTGCCTAGAGGCCTTGGAGAATCCTATTTCATAATCTCCAAGTCTCTGACAAAAGAGGAGGAGGCATTTAACATTACCTTGGGGATTCTCTATGAGGCACATGTAAGGTGGCCACCGGACCCCCAAATAGCACCCCAGGCACTGCCACAGCTCAACCTGCTCTTGAGACATTATTTGGGGCCTCTCAATCGACTTAGCCACTCTGATTTTCCTGTCTATGGAAAACGAGGTGTTGCCATGGCAACTGCCACATTACATGGTTCTGTACTGGCGATGCCTCTGAGATACAGAGCAGCTTCTCAAAGAGATACACTTTTCAACATGTCATGTAGAATTCTGTACTTGTTAGGGAAAATCGCATTTCCAGCAAAATGACATGCTTCTCCGGGGCTTGCAGATGCGTGGCTCACGCCTTTCTTAAACAAAGAATTTCATTCATTGCTTTTCTCCTGCCTCTCTGGCCTGCCAGTGGCTACCCACCCCTCCCTGTTCCCAATATCCTTTACATTAAACAAGAAGCTGAAGACAAGGGGCTGGGTGGGGGGCAGGGTTCCAGTAACCAGGGCAGAGGTCCAGGAGTCAGCTTGCCCCTTCATCTGAGGCTCTGAGAGCCAGGTTGGGGGTGTCGGTGCCTTGACAGCTGACCAAATGGTCAGCCAATTGGGAAGGTAGCTGGCTTGGTCCTCTGCTGTCCCTTGTTTTGCTGACCTGATTTCTTTTTAAAGATTTTATTTATTTTTGCATACAAGCTGGGGTGCAGGCCAGAGGTGTGGGGCAGTGAGAGGGTTCACCAGAGACAGAGTGGGGAGTAGAACAGGCAGATCGACCGAAATACACTGCTGAGGGGAGCAGCGGGCCAGGCAGGAGAAATCTGCTGTGCCATGTGGGATTCTTCCCAGTCGGGCTTTGAACTCGCGCCGCAGCCACTGACAGCTCCACAGTGCTGCACTAACCCGTTGAGCCACCAGGGAGGCCCCTGACCTGATTTCTTAGGGTGGTGTTCAGAAGAAGCAACAGGAGCACTCCAGCCCTACTCCTTGAATGGTACTAGGGGCTGAGCCAGGGACTGGTGTCCTTCTGGACCCAAAACACATTCCTTGTATTCAGAACTGTGCCAGCTTCTTTTCTGGGTAGCTCTCTTCTAGGGCCTGTAGGAGCCAATGAATGAAGTTGGGCAGTGCCCTGGGGAAAATGCCTGGCTTTAACCCTCCCATTCTTGGTGTCATTTCTGGTTGGATACTTTTCCCCCTGCTTCATATTTGCCAACTGTTCCATGAGCAGATTGGGATGGATGCTCTTAGATTGTGTCCCCAACACTCTATGGGGACCTTGGGATCCTGGTGCCCTGAGTCCTGCTGAGCAGATCTGAAGCCCCTCTCTCCCAGGTCCTGTGACTCATAAGCTGGCCATCGGGTTATTCTGATGAAGTCTGTGCTGCCATGGAGATGAGCCTCCACTTGAAATAGTATCTTTATTTTGAGCTCAATCAGGCACCCTCTTGCAGCCCACCCTGTACATTGGCCCTTGCTGGAAGGCGGGTGTGCAGACCAAACCACTGGGCATGCAGGGCAGAACCTTCAAATGCTGATGCATTTAGATGAATGGAGCAGCATCAGGGTGCCGAGATGCTCCTCACAGACTGGGGGCAGTCCTGTCACTGACAGCTTTGGTGAGGCAGGAAGTCTGAGAGACTGGGTCCTGAGCTGGAGGAGCCCCTACTGTGCTGACAGGAGCTCTTGGTCCCTGGCTGACTCAGTGGGCCCCTTTATTCTTTCCTGCTTCAGTGGCAGAGGAATTGAGAAGTTTCCCTGAGCTAGTCCCCACAGCTCATATTGGCCTCTCTTGCAGAGTTAAACTTGGGAAAAAATTCTTCCTCTGCTACCCAAGGTAATCACAGTGTTCCTGGAAATAACATGACTAGGAGGGATCCCCAGACCTGCCTCCTGTCCAGGCTGACTGTCAGGAGCTTGATTTCATGGACAAGCAGGTCAGCAGCTATTCTTCAGCAAAGGGCCACAGGTAACCTCTGAGGGGTGAAGTGGGTTAACACTGGACATTGGATAGGTGAAGAAACAGCAAGCCTTGTGTCAGAAATAGAGAAACCATCCTTTTCCTGGTTTGAGAGAGCTGACTTGCATGAGGAATTCAGGAGCTCCTCCTGAAACCAGTGATAGTCATATCGTGTCCACAGACTGATGAGTTCTAGTCTGCAAACTGTTAATGGTCCACAAAGCAGGAAAGAGTGTGTATGAGAGTACAGAGCAAATATCATGCTAAGTACATGTTTAATTCAACTGAATTTATATGTATATAAAGTTTGTAGCAAGACTTCCTTGATGAAGAGAGCAGTGAATTGATTTAGGTTCTGGTGCAAGCTTTGAACCTCACTATAGATAAGCCCCCTGAAGAGCACTGCTCTAAACCATCTCTCCTCTGCTCTAAACCATCTCTCCTCTGCTCCCAGTGTGAGCTGGGCAGGACCTGCCACTGTGCTGCTTCAAACCAATGTCACCTCTTTACTGGCCTCTACTGGGTTTCCCTTCCTCTAACCCATCACGGCTTCCCCTAACCACTAGACTGAATTTTCAAAACTGCAATCCTGGTCATGTCACTTTTCCGTCACGTACCTTCCACTGCGTCTCTTACTCTTGGAATAAAGTCCAAGTTCCTCCCATAGTAAAAGGGTCCTGCACAGCTCAGTCCCTTACTTTGTCTCCCATTTCAGGTCTTACCCAACTTGCTCTTTTTGACCAGTATAGGATTTCTTCCAGTTCTGCAAATGTACCAAATTTTCATTCAATTCTAAGCCTTTTCCCAATATGTGGGTTCCTATGTAGAACTCCGTTCTCCTTTCTTTTGAGTGGGCTAGCCCCTATCTTTTCTTCCTTTTTAATCAGAGATGTAATCTTAGAGCCCCTTCTCAACCATCTGGACTGATTAGGTTGACCTTAACTGAATGGCAGAGACTGCTTATTGCTCCCAAATATACTTCCTTATCAATGTAATCCCTCATTTTGGTTAAACTCATGATTGCTTAAAATAATAATGGTTCCCAACCTCTTCTGTAGTCACATATATTTGTGTTACTAAATTCTAGCCAATGGAATATAAACAGAAGGGCTTTTGGGAAGTGTTGTGAAAAGGATGAGTGTGCCCTCTTTTTCATCTCTCTCCTCCTTCCTGCTAGCTAGAATGCAAATGTAATGCCTGGAGCTTGGGCAGCCATCTTTGATCACTGAGAGTGGAAGTCACATGTGAAGAATGGCAAGGCAGCAAGAGAAAAGAAGTTTGCCTCTTTGATGACTTTAAAGTTTCCCATCACTTTGGACTGCTTATCTTCAGATTTCTTTCATATGAAAGAGAAATAAGTTCCTACCTTGCAGAAGCCACTATTATTTTAGTAAATCACAGGAAAATCTCATTCTAATTGATGCAGGTGCAAGTAACTGAATAACTGAAAGCAAGGAAGACATCTTGGTTAGCTCCTTCAATAAGAAATCTGAAGGGAGGGCTAATCCATGGTTGCTTCCACAACCTTGATCTTTATGATTCACTTAGTCTACTCCTCATGGTCACAAGATGGCTGCAGAAGCTCTAAACATCATGGCATGTTTCCCACGATGGCCTCATATAGCTATATCACAGCTGGGAGGTTGAAAGTGGGTTGAAAAATTGAACAGAGCTTTCCTCATAAACCTGTCTTTTTACCTTGGAGGAAAATCCCTTTCAGAAATTCCTAAGCCAAATCCCCATGGCATATCATTGGCCAGAACTCTAGCTGCAAGGGAGGCAGGGGCAGGGAGTCTCTGTCTTTTTTTTTTTTTCTCTGTTTTTTTAGTGGGAGGCAGGAGAAGGTGAGGGTTGAGAATGGTTGGTGGCTTGACAGTCCCTTGTTCTTCTGACCCAAGAGTCAGTGTCTGTCAATCTCTCTCCAGAGCAGGAGCTCCATGAGACCAGCACTTGGTACTAGGAGACACCATGGTGAATGGGTAGGAATTCAGCTTCTGGATCCTCACCTGGTTCAAATTCTGGCTCTGCTTCTCTGGCTTGGCTGAATTAACATCTTTGTGCTCATTATTAACAAGGAAGTAATAATTCTTACCCGCCTGAGAGGTTGAGGCTTAAATGAATTCAAGTATGTGAAGTATTTAAACTCCAGTTCTCAAACTTGGCAGCTTATAAGAATCACAAGGGCAGTTTGAAAACTTCATGGCATCTGGGCCCTACCTCAAGAGACTGGGGTCTAACTGGTCTGGGATATGGCTGTGGTACTAGTATGTGTCTAAGAACAGTGCCTGGCATGGGATAACAATTTAATAAATGTTAGCTTTGATTGGTTTATCACTGTGGCCCCAGTTCATAGCCTGAAGTCTAATACATAGCAAATCCTCAATAACTATTTGCTGAATGAATAAGTAAATGTATGTTTTGGGGCAAGAAGAGGAGGTCTTCTTGGACCTCCTCTTGGTCCTCTTTGGTCCAGCCTCTGGCACTGGGATTGCTCTTCTGTGCACTCAGTGCAGCCTCAGTTGCATACATCTCCTGAGTGCTCCCAGGGCTCTTTCCTCCTTCTCCAAGATTCTGTGCCCAAGGCTCTGTGCCACCTGCCTGGTCTCCTCTGTTGTCCTCAGGATGAAAAAACACGATAAGAGGAAAGATTTGCAGAACTCACACAGCAGCTTTGTGACTGGGCTACCCAGCCCTCCCATTTCTCATCTGGCCACCAGCTTTAGTCCCAGCTGCATTGCTCCTGGGGATGTGGCATGGGCCTTAAAGGGGCCGCTGTCCTTTTTTTTGGGTGCCATCCTGGTTGGGTGGTATAGATTTTTGCTGCAAACATGGCCCATCTGGGAAAAGCCCAGGTGCCACGTTTTGAACAGCTCTGAAACTTAAAGCTCAGAAGGCTTTGAAATGCAAATATTTTGAAGGAAACATAAGGTAAACATGAGTGCTTATTTCCCCCTGATGAAAACAATATGCTGTTTGCTCTGAAATGTAAATAGGGCCTAGATCACTTTTAAAGAAAGCCATGTCTCATATTTTTAGGTCCAGGGTAATATCATTCCTAAAAATACATGCATCCGGCAGCCTCCCCACCCCGCCTGAATCCTCACTCCCTTTTTTGTTCCGGGTGCCCCTCATTCCAGGCATTGCTAGCTTCTCCCATAACTATTCTAAGCCACCTCCCCTCCTCCCAATCTGGAACGCCACACTGCCCCTCCTCAACCCTTATTTAATTTTTCCAGTACTCCCTGAGTGCATGGGAGTTCCTTTTGGATAGAATTGGGGGAAAAAAATCTGTAGCCAAAGGCATTTCACTGACTTGAAAGAGATTTTATGGTGCATTGAGTTCTAATCAACTTTAATAAGTATTTAATGCGGGAAGAAGACTTTGCCCCCAGCCTTGCGGCTGGCCATGCGTGATCACAGCCCCCTGTTGGCCGTGGGAGAAAGGACCACTGCTGGGGCCCTGTGGCTTGGGTGGGCGCTGCGTGACAGCTGCGGAGAAACGAATAATTAGCGATTTCAACCCCTGATAATGAGGAGCTCCATGATCTTTCTTGGAGCCGTTAGGAGCATCTATCTTATTAATGATCCCTCCAGACAGCCGTGAGCCCAGACACTGGGCTCTGAAGGGGTTCTGGCATCTCATCTGCGTACTGAAGAGCAGAGAGGAAGGTGGTCATTTCTCATGTCTCTTAGCAGTGGGACTAGGACTTTCAGGGTTGGCCGCACCCATGGGACTACTCTGGAGAGCCCCCCACCAGCATCCCTGTTCCATTCACGCTGAGCACCCCACTCTACCCAGCAAAGGAAAATGGCAAACATACCCTTTGTTTTGTGCCCATCTGTGCCACATGTGCCAGGAGTGCTCTCACCTGCCTTCTCTTCTCTTTCTTTCTTCCTATTATTCGTCTGCAAAGCGCTAATATCACATTTGAGCAGAAGCCTACTAAGGAGGTTCAGGGCCATATCCAAGTTCATACAGGTAGTAAGGGGCAGCCCCGGAACTGGATTTCCTGCCTTTTGGTTAGGTCTTCCCTCTGTCCCATGCTGTTCTATGAATGAATTAAAGATATAACAGCCCTTCTTGGCTGGGTTTTCTCAAAGGCAGTGCCAAGCCAGGAGTTGCAGGTTGACTGTCCATCAGCCACATTTGGCTTACAGTATGGATCAGTTTGACCCACATGTGTCTAAATAATTGGGGAATATTCATCCACATAAAATTCCAGATTTACTGAAAAAAACAGTAAGATTTGAACACCAAATTCATTGTCCCACATGGCTAGATCTCAGGGGTACCTGCTTTTTAAAAATAATTTGTCAGAGTCCTCCACACTCTCTACTGCCAGGCTTGCCTGATTTGCTCATTTATGTTATCTGTCTGTCCTCTGAAGTATTTGAATTTGATTGAATCAATTAGACCTATGATTTTCAAACCTTGTTTCATCAGCAGATTCCTTTTGTCACACTGTAATAGGGATATCACGGATACCTGGGTGCCCCATCATTTGGACTCCGTCTTCCATCTCAGTATCCTTTGAGGTTTGTGGAAACCATAGGTCCTAGAGAACACAGCTTGCAATTGATTTTTATGAGAACAAATAAGTGGAAACATCCCAAGGATTCATAGAACTCAACAGAAAGTGCCCTGCCTGGACCCAACACTTTGAAGGTCAACACTAACAGAGTTTGAGAAAACTAGACTATCAGAGAATACCTGAGAGGACACCTGACTTGCTTCTGTTCACAAAGAAGATTCATATATGAGTCAATAGTCAAGCCTTTAATTTGGATCCTCTTGCCACTCCTGAAATTTTTTTCTAGAAGGATCTCAAATGTGAAGCTACTGATGTGTGCCCAGACCTCAGCCCCAGTGCTCATCAGTATTCCGTCTCCCCACTGGAATCTTCATTCTGGGAAATGAAGAATAATTCCTACTCACCAAGTAAACAGAACTTACTGCTCTGGGTGGTACCTCCTAAATTGTGGTTTGACCCATATTTGGAACATAAAAATGTGGAGCTTCTAGATATATTTGCTTTACTAGTGGTAATTTAAAAATTACTTTTATGTGAAATGTGTACAACATAGATGTAAAATAGGAGGGAATGCAACATTTCTTGAGTCTTCAAAATGAAAATGAGACTTGAAAGGGATTTGGGATTATAATGTTGCCTGGTGCCCTGGATCAGGGCTCATCAAATGTTTTCTGTAAAAGGAGAAGTAGTGAATATTTTAGACTTAGTGGGCTGTAGGGTGTCAGTTGCAGCTACTCAAATCTGATCTTGTCGCTTGAAAGCAGTCATAAACAGCATATAAGGGAATGAGCTTGTTGTGTCCCAATAAAGTTTTATTTACACAAACAAATGGTGGCCCACATTTGGCCTGATGCCAGGGCTGCTGATACGTGCTCTTCCTCTCTGTATTAACTCTGTGTTGTCTTTAAGGACTCCTTAGTAAATCAGAGAGTAGTACATAGGGTAGAGCTGAAACTTTCCAACACCAACTCTGTGACACCACCTGGGATCCTAGAAGTGAATTCAGTTCTGATACTAACTACCTGGAGTTAACACAGAGCCCACAAGTTAAAGACTCAGTCCCACAAGACCATCACCCACTTCAGACCTCAACTGCAAGACTCTTGTATCCCCAAACTACCTGTACTTCTGCCTAACTGACCACAAATTTGGGGATTCCCATCACCTCACTCCCACCTGCTGGGTTCAATAATTTACTATAATGTCTCACAGTACCTATGAAAACAGTGTACCTAACAGTGATCGTTTTATTATGAGGGCACTAATGAATAGTCAGATGAAGGGATCCATAGGGCAAGTCTTTGGTAGGGGTTTGCAGGCTTCCACGCCCCTCCTCCAGGTACTCTGTTGTGCCATCCTCCCGGCACACCCGTGTGTTTGTTCACCAACCAGGAAGCTACCCTGTGTCAATTTCATCTGGTGTTTCATTAAGGAATCATCATCGGCGGTATCATTTGTCAGGTGACTGGACTAAAAATCCAGTTCCTCTCCACTTCCTGGATGTTGGCACTTAAAGTTCAAGCTGTCCAGTTCCAGACTTGATCTTTCTAGTGTGGCCAGTCCCTTCCTAGAAACCACGCAAGACTCTATGTTATCCTGTTAACACAAGCTCAAGTATGACCAAAGGGGGTTTGTTATGAATAATGAAAGACATATATGTCAATCAGGAACTCTAAGACAAACCAGGGACAAAGACAAGTTATTGCCGTCGTCGTCGTCGTCATCATCATCATCATTATTAATATTGTTATATCCCAGTGGACAACTGAATTCACGTTATTTACCAGCTCCAGTTGATTGGTTGGGCTTTCTTGGAGGGCCCTGTGGTAGGTTCTGAGGGTGAATTCACGTTGACTGGCAAAGACATCCATTGGTGATGTCTGCTGTGGGTAATGGAGCTTTCAGCAGTGTGCGTGTCCCATACCATTTCTAAAGAAGGGAGATCTCTTTGCCTGACACCTGTTTTCCAAAATATTGTAGAATCTCCTTATCTCCCGAATCAGCCCTCAAACCTGTGATCAAACCATGTAACTTCTCTAAAGGTCTATAAGAACTACTGAAGGAAAAAGTGGGAGAAAAGAACCCAGCACAAAGAAACTTATTCTCTACACTTGATTTTAACTTTCAGGAGAGCAGGGTTCCAGGGTCACCATGAGTAAGAATACCAAGGTGAGGACTGTAAGGCCGCATCATCTAGTTTAGCCTTTAACTGCATGCAGCATTCGGATGGCTAAGAGAGGGGAATTGAAATTCTGTAAGAAGTTCTAGCAGAAGCCCCTGCTTTCTGAGGAAGGTAGGGGCCCTCAGCTGCCTGCAGGATAGGCAGGGTGGGCTCGGTGGAGGGGAGAGGAAAGCACATCTTAGGCAACAGGATGCTGAGTAGGGCACAGTGTGCGATGGAGGAAGCTGGGAGGTAGGGCTGAGCCTTGAGCCCAAGAGACTGGGATCCAGATGGAGCTGCGAGCCACGGGAGCCACTGTTGCCCCTGAGCAGGAGAGTGACATGAAAAATCTTTATTTTAGGCTGCCAAGCTGAGCAGGACAGGGGAGGTAGTATTCTGATTTGTACCCTGATCACTGCAGAAAAAGGGTCCCTCTCCAGGTGCATACCCTGCCTGGTGTTCTTAGAGGACCACACTTTGCTGGGCACGCAGAGTCCCTGCCTGCGACTTTTCAAGATGAAACTGAAGCGGAGTCTCCAGGGTCCTTCCTCAGTGCAGACTCCAGAATGGTGTAAGCTAGGACCCCTGGGTTGCCAGGCTTTGTGCCTTATTAGGGAGCTGGCATGTAAGGAGAGAGAACGAAGCCCCATGTAGAGAAAAGCAGAGGTGAGAGGTGGCGAGAGAAGATTCTGGGCCAGTGCTGGTTCCCGATGGCCTGAGGCCCAGCTGCATGCTCCCTTTCTTTAGTTTGATCATACAATCTCCTTTTGGATTCTGTGAGTGAGTTAATTCCCCTTTTGGCCTCAGCTAGTTTGAGTTGGGTTTCTGTCACTGGCAACAAGAGTCCTGACTGACACACGGCTCGGGAGGGAACATTTGCCATTCAGACGGGCATGAAATATTTACAGGGCTCATCCTGTGCTCGTGGCATTCTCACAGCTGCAGGGGCACGGGTCAGGGAGGCTCTGTTCAGAGATTCGGGGTGCAGACAGGACCCATCTGGATAGAATTGATTTGTATGAGTTTGTCATCGACTCTCGGGGATGTGAGGGACCCCAGTGTGCCCTAGCCTATTCTGCTTCTGAGGTTGAGCACATGACCCTGGAAGCTGATTCTTATTCTGACGTCTCTATCTTTACCATGGAGGATGAACATGAATATCTCCAGACCTCAGGAAAGGACGACCTGACCCCTTGAGCCAGAGAAAGAACAATGGACTCTGTGTTCATGAAGTAATCACACATACCAAGTACAGTGCCTGGTACACAACTCGTCATATGAGTTGAATAAATGAATCTTGAATACTCACCTCCTCTGAGCTCACCCTTTGTTTGGAGCTGTTCAGAGATGCAACCTCTCAGAGGTGTCCTAGCAATTCTGGCTTCAGCATTCTGCTCTCTTCCCAAAGCTCTCAATCACACCTCCCTCCTCTTCCTGCACGCACACTGGGGGGTGGGGAGGGGACTCAAAGGAGGAGATCAAGGCCGAAAGGCCCAAGGGTCCTGCCCATCATACAATCAAGCGCCTGCTGACTTGGCTCCTGTTCCTGCCCTCAGTCTCTGTCGCCAGTAGATCCCCAGCGTGGGTCCCCCTCACGCCCTCCGCATACATGTATATGCAGAACTGGCACTGTCTTGGCTTTCACTGTCTTACCGGCACTCAGCAAATGTTTGCTGAACAAATGTGGAATGAATGAGATTAAACGGATACACTTCTCTTGCTTTAGTCTCAGTGAGATGATTTGCTTTTAAAGAGCTCAGCAGCTTATAGGGGAGATGACACCTCAGGGACTGGAATGAAGGATGTAACAAAGTGCTGGAATAGATGGAGGTTCTGGGCTCTGGGGAGACAGCAGGGAGAGACTCCACTCAGAGGCTGGCAAAGCCTTCCTGGAAGGAGTGACATTTGTACTGGGTGTCTCTGGTCAAGAAGTAGGTGTATCTGTCAGGATGCTTTCAGAATTACAAGTGACAGAAAAAAAACTATTATCTCAAGCAGATAGTTCAGGCTTCAGGGCAGATCGATTCAGCAGCTCTGTGGTGTCACCCGGGACTTGGATTCGTTCTCTATCTCTGCTGTCGTCTACTGTTTGATTTCACTGTTGTCAAAAGATGGGTGTCAGCTACACTGGGGGCTTGGTGGGGGGGAGAGAGAAATAGCTCCTTCAAGCATGGACTATAGTAGGACAGGGACAGCCTTAGAGAAGAACCTGGCCTAGACCAGTAAGCCACCATGGCAGCCCCTGAGCTGACTGGCTTTGGCTAATAGAAGCCGCTCTTGGGGAGGCTGACATCACCCTCCCACGAGCTGGATTGTGTGGGCAAGGGGGCTGATACGAGGACCACACTGAGCTAGGCAGGAGGAGGGATGGGTTGGCAGTGAAAGGCCCTACGCGGGGAGGTGGGGACAAGGTGTGGAGGGTGTTTCTGGCTGAGGGAATAGCCCACGCCAAGGTGTGATGTTGGACGAAGATTGTGTGTTGAGGGAAAGCCAGGGGGGTGGGGCAGCTGGGGAAGGGGCTGACAGCAGGGTCTTGAATGCCAAGCTGGGAATGGGCTTTCCCCAGGAGGGTGGCTTTCTGTTACAGGGGAAGGGGAAATGGGAAGCGTGCTGGGCAGGCCCACACCACCCCTCCTCGATTTCTTCCATGATGCTATTCCTGGAGTCGCCATCTGTGCTCAATTGGCTTCTGTCAGCTTGGCCAAGGAGGGGAACCTGCATTTCCCAGAATTCCCTTTTCTATGGGGTTCTGTTAGTGGAATTGTGTGAGCTCTAGAAGTGGAAGTAAAGAAAAATCATGATTCCCAGGAGGTAGTGATGTGAGAAGGACAGACAGATGCAGAGGTGTCTGGTGGGCTCTGGTGCCCAGGTCACCTCTACACTCTAGCCTTGCCAGAGGGACCGGTGACCCCAAGCCACCAACCAGGTGCCGGGCAGTAAATCTCCCAAAGGTGGCAGCCTCCGCAGCACTCTTTTGAGCACTGTCTCCCATGGTTGGGTTTCCTGCCTACATGTCCACCTGTGCCAGTGCTTTGCACTGACGGAGCCTTCTGTGGTGTTCTTCTGCACCTCCACCTGCAGCTCCGCCCACATCTGGGTAAGCCCCTCTGTGAAGAGGGCCAAAGAACAGGGCTTGTTGCAGAAGCCTGGCCGATCTTCCGAGTTAACAAGGTGGTGCAGCTGGGACCCTGCCCAGCACATAGTAGGAACCATGTAAGTGTGAGCAGTTGTGGTGAGCAACCACTTGCCTGTTCCAGGCACTAGCCAGGTGTCTGCACAGGTGTTAACTTATTTCATCCCCCCACCAATCTTATGAGAGTGGTACTGCAATTAACCCCATTTACAGAGTCACAGAGAGGCTATTAGGTTGGAACATATGAAACTGCTAGTTTTGTAGGTCAAACATAGTTCTGTATCAGTGAGAGCATGTGGCTCACAGCTAGTATAAACTGCAGGTCTCAAAGACTGGCAATTTGCCCAAGTGTTTATTGAGCCTACACATTTAGTGAGCACCTACTGGGTACCAGAGAAACTGTGTTCCCTCTGTTACAGCACTTAAAGATACAGCAGGGTTGTTTATGTTATAAATGCCTTGTGCACATGGAAGAGGGAACCGGAGCTATTTTAAATACCTTCCTCTCACTTTAGCTTACTCTTTCAGTATCTAGCATAGGCATCTCCTCCTCCATGAAGCCTTCCTTGACTTCCCCAGCAGAGGAGTCAACCTATGTTAAGAGCACAGAGATATGAAAAACCCTGCTCCTTGGACGAAGCGGGAAGGTTTGAATGTTGGATGCTCTTATGGGAGAGGCTGGAAAGGAACTTGGAGGAAAGACCTCACACACCGTGGTGAGTTTGATTCCATTGTTGCCACAAGAACCTGGCATTCGGCCCAGCTCTGCTTACCCTTGAAATGTCCCTGAACTCCTCTCTCTGCCTGCTCAGGGACTGCTGGGAGGTGCTCCCTGGTGAGGGGCTATCATAGGAACCTGCAATACTAATCTCACTGAGATGGCAGGGGAGTTTCAAACCTGCCTGATATTTTGGCAGCAACTTTCCTGTTTATCCTATAGATGCTCCAGAGTGACTGAGGCCCTTGGTATTTGGTCTGGGAGTCTCAGGCAGCCCCGCTTCCTATTCTCTGCTTTGCATCCTCTGGACCTAACCTGTTTTCTTGAACCAATCCCCACAGCTTTGATTCAGCCAATGCTCTCTCAGCTGAGGCCCGATGCTCCCTGATGTGGCAGGATGCCCTCACTGCTGTTGGCATGTCCCACCCATCTGGTTTGTGTGTCCTATACCTCTATCTCAGGGACAGCTCTGTCTCGTCTTGGGGGAGGATCCCACAGAATGAACCTGAGCAGGTTCGCCCTGAGGGCAAGCTCAGGACTACCTGGGAGAACTGGGGATAGCCAGGATGCCCCCCATCTTTATGTGTTTAAGAGTTTGGACTCTGAGTTTAAGCCGCCTGGTCAGAGTCCTGCTCTGCTCCTTCTGGCCAGTTTCCCCTGGTGTAGCGTGGGCTCCGCCATGGCATCTACGCAGAAGGCTCTCAGTGTAGTTCCAGCCAGAAAGTTGGTGAGTATGGTATATGTTAATGAGTGAGATGAGAGTGAAACGATGAAATGGATATACAAATTTCACTCATTTGTCAAAGGCTTGCGCGACCTCTTTGCTGGAACTGATGATCGTTTTTGAATATAGAAAAAAAATTTTCCTCTTTTTTATTTGAGTGCTATTCAGAAAGTAACAGCTGCAGACTCAGGCACACCTTTAAGTTTCATTTGCATGATTAATATTTTCTCCATCACTTTCTTAAGTCTAGGAAATCAACATGAAAAATAAGTCAAGCCCTGATTTGTAGCCCTTGCTGTGTGAATTCCTTGTGATGTCATTGGAAGCAGAGCTAGGGAGACGGTTGAGGCCGCCACCATGTAGTGTTCCTGCTACACAAGTACAGTTGACACTGGGAAACTCAAGAGCATAGACAGTAATAACATGCAGTAAGGCTATTGGGAAGTGATGAGTTTTGAGTATTTATTACTTTTGTGTTTAATAGAATTTAATCGTGATTTACATAATTAAAAATTTTAATAATAGCCATATTTAACACCCATCCTGTAAAATTCCTGAAAATTCAACAACTGGCTCTGTGAGCTGAGACGAGCCAGCTCTAGTATGCCACCCCCGGGTTATTTTGGGGAATAAATCATTTAATGCTTTCAAAATGCTCAGAAAACCTTGGCATACAGTAAGCACTCAATAAATGTTAGCTAATCTCCTTCTTCTTGTTATTATTCTTGATTTGGAACTTTGATATCAGAAGTGTGGGCAGGGTTCAGATGGATTTACTGCCTGAGGACAGGGATCAACTTTTGTCTAGTATTTTTACCCTCTGCATCTGACACAGGCTTGGAGTACAGTAGCTGCTGAGCAAATGCTCACTGGGCTGGCAATTTTCCTACTTGACCTGGATGGACTGGTCATCTCACCTTGGCTGACTCCTTGTCATCCCTGGATCCTTCCTGGCACCAGAGGCTGTGGACGCTGTCAGGCAGGGTCATTGGCCTTTTCCAGGGCTAGTTTGGAAAATAGCCCAAGAAAATGTGCACATGGTAAACTCTGGTTCTCTTGGACTGACCAAGATAGAAGGCGGATGTTCTCTTAGGTGCCCTGTCTGCTCGCTGCCTCTTCAAGAGGCCTGGGGTGTTTACAAGTTTAGCTAAAGCCCAACAACACTGGGATTGGAATAATTGCGGAAAGGATGGCTCAGTTTCCATCTCCTGGCTAGGGCCAATAGAGCTGCAAGCTCTATACAGGGAAACCACAAACCATGGGATTTAATTCCTGCTCAAAGCATGATGGGGGTGGAATATGCAAATATGGAGGAGCAGAGAGGGTTGTGTGAATGCTTATTCACTTGTCCACAAACATTCATGGAGCATGGCCCACAGGCCAGGTTTTGGGGATATACAGACAGAAATCCACAGCCCTTGCTCTAAGAGAGCTCATGTTACAATAAAAAGGAACAAAGAACATGTTGGAACATCACTGGGTGTTGTATAGAGCACCTCACCCAGTCCATCTGCACAGGTGAGGGGTGCTGATAGTGAAGCAGTGTTGGGAAAGGCTCTGTGGAGGGGCAGTGGTTGGTATGCAGGTTGCCTGGGGAATAGGTGCTCGCCATGTGGTTAAGGCACATAGGGAGTGGTGCTGCAGGCAGGAGCTGTGGTGTGGGCAGACAACGTGGCATAGAAGGATTAGTTGGTAACTAATATGTGGGGTTGAATGGGCATGGGAAGAGCTTTGAGGAGGTGAAGGGCAGCAATACCAACAGTGAGGGATCTGTCTCATAAGCAGCAGTTTATGAAGAGTCAGAAATGAATAAATCAGAAGTTAGAAGACAAGACAATGATGAGTAAGTATAGCCTAGGTGAGGACTTGGGTGGAGATGATTTGGGGGAGGGAGGAGAGAGAGAGAGAGGGAGAGAGGAGGAAAGGCCAAAGACCAATAAAGAGTGCATAACTGAGCAGGTGACCCCACTCTGGGCATCTGAGCTCAAGCCCATTGGTACCTCATTAGAAACTGTGAAGAACATACCTTAGAATTCTCCCTGCCAAGGATGGAGTTTCATCAACAACTCCCATCTTCCACTGGTTGATGGTTGGCCCTAGGGGCATTTACTCCTCCAAGTTTGGACCGTTGAGCACAGGATCTGGTTTCAGAGGGTGCTCTAAAGCAGAGATGGCAAGTAGCCTCAGTACACTTGAGGTGAAGTGCTGGCAGCAGATCCAAAACTGTCTTCTTTCACTGCACCAAAATCAGGAGACCAAAGCAACGTGACACATAGCACAGAAAGTATTTGCTGAAAGAGCCAAAGGAAGAGTGAGTTTTAAGGAGTGGGTCAGCAGGGCCGCTGGCTGTGGAGAGGTCCTGGATGGAAAGGTCCAAAGAGTGTCCATTCCATTTGCATTAGGACTCGCTGAGAACGTAGGGTTGGACAGAGTCAGGTTGCACTGGGGTGAGGAATTCAAGGGTAGTGAAGAAGTGAAGTCCATGGTGTAAATGACTCCCCACCCCCACCTCCAGATCATTAGCTATGAAGGAAGGGAAAAGAATATGTCAATCACCGGAGGCACAGTTGAGTGCAGGATTCAGGGAGAAATCACTGAAGAGTCCTCAAGAAACTTGATGGTCAATTTGAGGAGCTTCAGGATTTTTATCCCAAGTTTTCTTTCCTTTGGGACATTGATTTTGTTGATTTGCCTTTGTCTGGGGTTGAATATTGGGAAAGAGAAGTTATTGCTCTTTGTTGGATATGGCTTGGGACTATGGGGTGAGCACTGGAGTTAGACAGCCCTGTTGTGGAATCCTGGATGCAATGGTGGGGTCTAGGGCAAGCATTCAACCTCTTGGAGCCTGTGTTACTGTCTTTACAATGTAAATAATAGTATTCTCTCCCAAGGTGGTTGTGGGCTTTGATGAGAAAATGACTGAGGAAGGATTCAACACATCGCAGGTGGTAGAGACCTCAGCATTGTCTGAGACACAGCTTGGCAGTTAAGAGCATGGACATTGTACAATTCAATGGTGATCATATTTTCATAATTGGGCAGCCATCACCACAGTCAATTTTAGAACATTTTTATCATCCCAAATGAAATCCCGAGCCCTGTAGTGATTGTGTCCTAATCTTCCTGTGTCCCCCAGCCCTAAGTAACCACTCATCTATATTCTGTCTATATAGAGTTCCCTGTTCTGGACATATCATAGGAATTTAACTGTAAAATATGTGGTCTTTAGTGACTGACTTTCACATAGCATATTTTTAAGGTCCATCCATGTGGTCGCATGTATTACTCCTTTATTTGTTTTTATGACTACATAATATTTCATTGTGGGCAAAGATGCCATTTTGTTTATTCATTCATTCATCATTGATGGATTGTTGGGTTGTTTCCAACTTTTGTCTATTATGAATAATGTTTCTATGGACATTTGTGTGTGATTTTTGTGTGGACTTGATTTTGTTTCTCTGGACTGCGTACCTAAGAATGGAATTGCTGGGTCACATGGTGACTCTATGTTTATTCGAGAAATTGTTATACTCTTTTCCAAAGTGGCTATTTGGAAATTACCGTTTTCCATTCTTGCCAGCAGGGTATTAGGGTTCTAATTTTCAATATCTTCACCAACACTTATTATTTGATTTTTAGATTCTAGTCACCCTGGTGGGTTTAAAGTGATATTTCATTGTGACTTTGGTTTGTATTTCCCTAATGGCTAATGATGTTGAGCATCTTTTCATGTGCTTGTTGGCTGTTTATATCTCTTCTATGGATGAATATCTATTTAGATCGTTGCCCATTTTTAAATTGGTTGTCATCTATTAATGAATTCTAAAATATTTTTATGTATTCTAGGTATGATTCCCTTATTATATATATGATTTGCAAATACTGTCTCCCATTCTTTGAGTTGCCTTTTTATTTCCTTGATAGTGTCCTTTTAAGTAAAATTAAAAAGAACATTTTGATTAAGTCCAATTTTTCTGGGTTTTGTGCATAGGGGGAGGTAATATTTAAGAAAACATTGTCCAATCCAAGGTCATGAAAATTATCCTGTGTTTTCTTCTAGGAGTCTTCTAGTTTTAGCTTTTACTTTTGGGTTTTGGTTCACTTTCAGTTAATTGATGTATGGGGTGAATTAGGGACCTAATTTCATTCTTATGCCTGTTATCCCAGCATCATTTTATTGAAAATACTATCCTTTCATTATTCAATTCTTTTGGCACCTTGTTGAAAATGAATTCACTGTAAATGTGAGGGTTTATTTCTGGATTCTCAATTTATTCCATTAATTCATGTGTTTATCCTTTTACTAGTGTTGATTACTATAATTTCAAGGTAAATTTTGAAATTGGGATGTAGGAGTCCTCCAACTTTGTGCCTTTTCAAAACTGTTTTGGCTATTCTGGGTCCCTCGAAGTTCTACATGAATTTTAGAATCACCTTGTCCATTTCCGCAAAGAGGCCAATTAGGATTTTGATTCTAATTGGAATTGCATTGAAGCTGTAGATCAATTTGAGGAATGTTTCCATCTTAACAGTATTAAATCTTCTGATCCACAAATTTGTGATGTCTTTCCACTTACTTAGAGCTTTAATTTCCTTTGACAATATTTTGTATTATTCAAAGTGCAAATATTACACTCCACTTGTTAAATGTATCCCTAAGTATTCTTTTTGATACTATTATAAATGGAACTATTTTATGAGTTTCATTTTCAGATTGTTCATTACACAATATTTCCTTTGTGGGATATCGTAGTGATTAGGTCATCAGAATGGTGCTGACATCATTGATTATGAATAACTCAAATTGTTTATATAGACAAGAACTCCCTCCAAAATCTGCCTTGTATACACTAGGGACATTCTAGCTCCTTCTATTTCTGAGATGTTGTTTTATTACAACAGTTCATTTATCTATTCACTTATTGATTTATTGGTTGGGGGCCCCCATGGGCAAGACACTGTTATAGGAGTGAAGAGCATAACAGTGAACACAGCAAAGTTTCTGCCCTTACGGAATTTGCATTCTCAGGGGAGAAGAAAGACAGTAACTAACAAGCTAACTAAATACTTAATGTAATTTCAGGCAACCACAAGTGCTTTGAATGAATTAGCTTTAGGCTAGGGAGTTGAAGGGCACAAAGGCAGATTTAATGGGGTGGTGGGGAAAGCCTCTTTAAAGAGGTAACTTGGGGACATAATGAAATGCTGGGTGAATGAGCAGAAAAACGAGGACAACAGGCCTTGTGGGGATGTGCCCCAAGGTTTGGGGAACTTCAAGGAGGCTAGTGTGGCTGGAGTAGAAGAAGGGAGCTGAGAGTGGTGAAGAAGATGAAGAGTCAGGAAGAGGCTGGCCATGGGGTCAGGGGCCTTAAGAAGAATGCCTGAGTGTAATGCAGAGTCCTAGAGGGCTTCCAGAGCAGGAAGAAAAAGGTTGTGGGAGTTGGAAGAGTCGGAGAAGGTACCTTGAAAGTCAAGGAGCTGAGTAGATTCCTGGAGGGAGAATCTGCTCTATGGAAAGGCAAGCCAGGTGGAAGCAGCAGCATGAAAAAGTTGTATAGTAGGGCTCACCCTGTCCAGGGTAAGTGGGTCTATTGTGGAGCAAGACAAAAGAGGAGACGGAGTCTGGTCTAGCGTTGGGGAACTTGCTTCCTGGTAATATCACTATCCAGAAGGCAGCATCAGTTTGAGTACAGAGTAGAAACATAGTTTGGAATCCTAGCTTTGGCTTTGATGTTGACTGGTTGTGTGATCTTGGGCAAGTCACCTCCCTTTTATTGAGATTCGACACTGTCATCTATGCAATGGGCATCTTAAAGCAAGAATGGCTCCAAGTACATTGGCCTTGTGTTACATATCCATGGGGATTATCTGATCTACTAAACCTTGCACTGGATCCTTGATGGAAGAGAGGTACCCAGTCTGTTAACTAACCTGGTCTATGGTTGCCCTGGGCTGAGATACTCCTGCCCAGAGCTTTGGCATGGATAAAGTAGAATGTTGCTGTGATATATCACTCCCTTTCATCACTGCCTAGCTAATGGCATTACCTGTACACTGGCTGGTCTGTAGGTGGCCCAGCTTGTCAGAGGCTAATTGGCTGGAATTAAGTGTGATTGAGTTGACAGGTGGGGGTGAAGCAACATGGACAGGGGCTCAATTTAGCAATGCCAGAAGGGTGTTTGACACTGATTGGTCCACTTCTATTAGTACAGGGAAGGGGGACAAGGTCCAGAGAGGGTATGACTCCTGTTTTTCGTCATATAGTAAATTGGAGGAAGAACAGAAATAAGATTCCTGGCTGCTAGGCCCATTTTATTTCTACTGTACCTCATTACTTCTAGTGGGTTGGTACCGGTGAGGGCCAGCAGACAAAATGAACAGAGGAATATAAAGTCCGATGCTGCTGCTCAGTGGTATCTTATCCCAGTGTATTAAAAAATACAAAAGATTTAGATTTGGGGACATGCATTTTTGCAAGAGGTTCTGGAACTTGCCTCTTGCATTTTTGAGTATACTTTATGAGCTTAGCTATAAATCCTGGCCTGTTTTCTCTCCTAGACCTCTTTTGCTTGTGGATAAGGAACTTGTTCAGAAGTCTATGTGAGTGGCCTGTGCAGTAAATTTCCCCCAAGATTTCAGGAATAACCATGGGTTTTTAAATAAACCCTCACTAAGCTGGGCCACATACTCGAGGGTCTGTTCACTAGTCCAGGTGTCTGGCCCTCTCTTCATTGTTCTTGCATTTTGTTCATCTCTGAATGGAAGGAACAATGTTCCAGCATCTGCTGTCACCAACACCAAGCCCCACATTGGTGCCTGCCCTTCACTGGAACCTTTTTCTGAAATTCATCCCTCAGCATTTTCCCAAAGCCTGGACCCCTGTGAGGTCTTCAGCCAGAATTCTGTAGTGTGGCACAAGAGGTTTATGAGAACACAGTCTATGGCAAGGTCCCAAATTGAGACATGAGAAAGAAAGGGGAGCAGAACACCGCTCTTGGAGGCAGAAAATCTGGGTTTGAAATCCTGACCTTACTACATATTCACTGAGCCCTGTTCCTTTACCTCTCCAGTTCTCCTACCTGTTGTGTGGGGCTGACTATACCTCTCACCCTTGCTGGTTAGAAAAGCTTGATGCCAGGGGCAAGGGGCCCAGGGGCATACAAAATCTCTGGGCCCAGAGCATGTGATCTAGGTGCCAGTGCCTGGTGCATTGGACTCCCCTCTGGCCCTTCTTGCACCTTTGCAGGATGATGCCAGCTTATGATTTCTCAGTATATGGAGGTAGGAGTTGACTGGCTAGTATGAACCATTTGATCTCCAAGACCCCATTAGTCTCTGAGATATCTTCTCCCATGTGCATTCTGTCCTGGAGCAAAGGTAGAGGAGTGTTTGTATGAGGCTTCCCAGTCCAGTTACATTAGATATCAGAAAGAGATTCAAATGCCCAGACATAATGACCTTCCCCACATCCTGTCCTGGTCCATTCTCTGCCCACTTCTCCAGGACAGTGGTCTAAATGCTTGATGCCAGAAGAAGGAAGAAAGAGGGGAAGGAAGGGTGCTAGAGCACCCATTCTTGGCCAGATGGCCGACCTCTATGGTCACCTTTGTCCTTCACAACAATTTTTTTTAAAGATTTATTTATTTATACATACAAGCTGGGGTACAGGCTAGAGGCATGGGACGGCGAGAGGGATCACCAGAGACAAAGTGGGGAGCAGAACAGGCAGATCAGAAATACACTGCTGAGGGGAGCAGCGGGCGAGGCAGGAGAGGTCTGCCGCACCATGTGGGATTCTCCCCGGCTGGGCGTCGGACTCGCATCGACAGCTCCACAACGCAGTGCTCAACCGCTGCGCCACCAGGGAGGCCCCTTCACAACAATTTGATGAGAGTGGAAGTATTACCCCTTGTACAGGAGAAGAAATGGGTCAGACATGTTCAATGATGTGTCCACACAAGTGAGGGGTAAAGCTGAAAAAGCCCAGACCTTATTTCTAGTTGACCATGTTGGAATGGTCTCAAAGATGCTAGGAAGGTTCCAGGTCCTTCCTTCAGCCCCCGTCTGCTGGCCAGTGCTGAAAATCCCCTCATTATTGTTTTCATGCTTTGGTTTAAATCTGGAACCCTGCCAGTGCTAATCCCTCTGGATGTTGCATTAAGAAGTTATTAACTGCTTACCCAAGTCAGGGTGAGGTTCAGGGTCTCCTCTGGGAGTCTGCTTCAGTACTGGGCAGTGGAATGGTCTGCATGGGTGGAATAGAAGAGGGTGGAACCAGAAGAGGTTATAGCCCGGCTCATCTCCATTCTTTCATTGTGAAGCTGGATAGTGGGGTTGGAAAACAGAAGCTAGAGCCTCAGAGATTGGCACAGGACAAGCCCCATCCCTGCCTGAGACTAAGCTTCCCTGATCCCAGCAGCATCTCTAGAGAACATGTTATTCTCCAGTGGATGGAATCCACCCTGGCATGGATATGGGCACTATGGGCACATTCATTCTCCTCATAGCTTCCCCCATGTTTGACCAGATTCCCTCCCAAGCACTTGGGAGAGCTGTTTAGTTCTGGGCTTCAAGCTCAAGGAGTAGCTTTAGGCAACTGCTGTGAGTTCAGAGCAGATAGCTGGGGTTGCCAGGGAGGTGTCTCTACCTGGTGGCGTGTGGCAGAGGTCCCAGGGATCTGAGAGCCAACTTCTACCCTGATGGGTCGGTCAGCTTGAGTGTGTCACTGGGCTTTGCTCAGTGTTCCTAATATTCCTCTTTTCAACCTTCCAAGTCCTGGGAGGCAGAGGCGACTCCACATGTCCTGATGGGTAGTGAGTGTCTGGCCACTGGAGGTGGCTGAGCAGAAGACCTGACCGTCCGTGTGGGCTCTGCAGAGAGGGCTCCCACAGATAGATGAGGGGCCGGGCAACCTCTGGGGTCCCTTACGATTCTTGGGTCACACGCTCTGCGAAGAACAAACCCAGCTTGACCCAGCTGGGCTTTAACCATCTGGGCTACAAAGAGGGAACAAAATATCCCTGACCATCCTGGTGTTCACCCATATCCCTAGCTCCCCTTTCCCCTGTTCCTTTGGTTGTTTAATTTCCCTTGGGCAAGGAGGACTTGCTGTCTTTCCCCCTCCCTTTCCTCTTTCTTTCTATTAGTCCAACAAATATATATTGACCACCTACTATGCTGCATGATGTTTAAATCTTGGGGGTCTAGGGGTAAGTAAAATAAACACAGCCCCCTGCCCCTATGGCAGGACAGTGGGGAGCCCCCGTAATGCAGAAGAGAAGTTTTAGAGGGGTTCTAAGGATTCTGAGGAAGAGCCGGAAGAGCGGTTGGGAAATTAGGGCAGCGCCCAGTGAGCAACGATGTGGACGGGCAGCAAGGCCGGCTGGAGAAAGCAGACGGGTTCAAAGGCCAGATGGGAACTCAGTTCAGCTTGATGGAGTTGACTGGCAGGTAGGTGTAAAGGGGGACTCTTGGCTTGCTGGCTTGAGCACCAGTCAGGTGGGGCTGGGTTCCCTTCACCAGTCAGGTAGGGCTGGCAAAGCTGCCCCCGTTCTTGACTAAGACTGGTGTACCAGTGTTTTATCTCGAGCAGGTTAGGAACTAAGTCCAGTTGCTCCATGGCAGCGGGAAGCATGGGGACAACACCCTTTCTCCAAAGTCTGCCTCCTTCCTTTGGCTATTTCTAACAGCTTCCAGAAGCCTGTCTCTTTCCTGCAAAGCCTCCCAGGTGGATGCCTTTCTTCTAGAGGCTGTCTCCTCATCACTGCAGTACAGTAATCACTGACATACCTGGCAGCCAATAAACTGCCTAGCTCAGCCTACTGGCTAAGGTTCTCCGTATTCCCACCCAACCCTCTGCTGCTCCCCTCCCCTAAGATGTCTCAAGGTATGAAAATATCAAAACAAAAGACAAACAAATACAAACTGATCAGGGGCAACAACGGGCCTGATTTCTACCTAGGCAGGAGAGGGCGGGGCATTGCCCCTTCTGGGTCCAGCTGGCTGTCCTCAAGGCATCTTGCCACCCTGGACCCGCCTTCTGTGGTTTCTGGATGCCTCAGGGAGCTGGGAGGCAGAGGACTCTCAGGCTTTCTGGCCAGGGCCTGCATCCCGCAAACACTCCTGTCCCATTTGTATGGTTGCCAGAGGGAGCTGAGCCACAGGGAGCAGGGGGAGGGTCTCTGACTAGGCCTGCCTTTGAGACCTGGGGGGTTTGGCATTCTGAAGCTTCATAGGGCACAAGTTGCAGGGGAGGGGCACTCTTCACAGCAGCTTTACAATGAACTCGGTGGAGACACATTGGGTCCTCCCTCTCTGTGTGCATGAAGTTGGGGTACTGGGTTCTCCCTGCCTGTGTACTGGAAGCTGGGGCACTGTGGGTCCCGCCCTCCCACCTAAGGCAAAGGGGATCCTAGTCTCAGGACATGTCATCCTCCAAGCTGTGGGCCTTAGTGTTCAGTTTTGTAAACTGAGGAAACAGGATGATCATGTTTAACTCATGGGGTCGCTATGGGGTGGCCTCGGCTTAAGACAGTGTTTTAAACATTAAACTCCATCCCACACGATGTTTGTTAAAGTCACAGCTTTAAGAAGTCAAATGGGGCTCACTCAGCCATCTCAAATGGTGTAATATTTATGCTAATAGCTACCCTTCTGGAGGGTGTTTTATATACACTTTCATCATAACAATGACCTTCTGAGTATTATTGTATCCATTTACAGATGACAAAATTGATGTACAGAAAGGTGAGTGGCTGAGCTCATCATCTCCCACTGAGGAAGTGGAGAGTTCTCTGCCTTTGTCCTCACGGCCTCAGTCCCAGCTGGCTCTGGCTGGGTTGCTCCTGCCTCTGTTGATAAACATGGAGTAAATGATCGAAGCTCATTCTGTTCTGTGCCTGAGCTCCTACTGTCTCTGCCGCAACCTAGTCTGTGTGGCAGGTCCCACATATCATTCCCATATACCAGTTAAAGAGAGATCTGAGAAGGAAATACATTTTCCGAGGGCCACACAGCTGCTCAGTGGTAGAATCAGGGCTGGAACCTGGTTTTCTGAGTCCCTTTCAGGTGCTCATTCCCTCTGTGGCACTTCCAGCTCTTGGCGTGGCCTCACACCTCCTCAGGAGAACAGAGTGAGGACTGGTGGCGACAGAAGGAGGAGGGCGAGGAGCGGCGAAGCAGGAGGCGGCGCTGTGAATCCTGTCTTGAGACTGCCTTTGACACTGGGCACTTGATCCCCATCCTCTGAGCCTCTACTTCTGTGGGTGTCAAGGACACAGAGAATGATCTGTGTCCAGCTCTCCTCGAGGACAGAGATGCAGTGTGGGACCCAGCTCTGCAGCAGGGCTAAGGCCACGTTCCCTCCTGCCGTGAAACTCCGGTGTCTGGGGCCACCTCGGTCAACGGGAAAGCAGACTGGCCCTCCAGAAGACCCCTGTCTCCAGTTTCTGGGAATCGGGCTCTGCAATTTTCTTTCTCAGGAGCTGCTGCCAAGCAGGCTCCGCCTCAGTGTCTGGCGGGACTCCAAGCATTCTGTGTTTGCGCTCTCAGCAGCAGCAGCAGCAGGGAGAGCAACTTCATCAGGCTGGAAGGGCCCCAGTGGCTCACCTCTGTCTGCTTCGGCCCAGCTGTAAAATAGGCACATGCTTAGTGCTTCTAAAGCGCACAGAGGACTGGCCCCAGGTCAAGTGGGCTGGGTTTGAAGTTCCTCTCTAACAAAGCCCAGCTGGCTGCTTTAGGGAGAAGTCTGCATGGCACCTTTAATTTTTAGGAAGCTCTCTCTTAGCCAGTCTCCCTGTTCATGCTACACAGGGAGAGGAAATCCATGAACCCAAACCTGCCCAGTTCTTTAAAAGTGCAATCCCCCTGTGAGGGGAAACCACATCTCTGGAGGTGTGGGCCATGAATCTTGGCTAAGATTGAGAAAACAGAGGGGCAGCAAACTTAAGAACTTGCTGGGGTCTTTTAGCTGTATGTGGCTGGACTGCCCCAGGCAGGTTGACTTTGGAACCTGCTTCCTGCCTCAGCAGTGAGGGCCTGTGCTGGGTTCTCCCATCCACGGCCTCTGTCCCGTCCCTGCTTTTCTCTGCCCAGTTCCTATAGGAGTGTGATTTGGTCCTACAGTTCAGCTGAGGCACAGCATGGGCAGACTCTGGGTGAGTTTATTCTAGCCAGGGTACTAGGGTAGGATCCTCTCAGAGGAACAGACAGCCATGTAAGGGGGTGCATAGTGAGAGAGAGCGGACCTGATGGCTGGGCAGTGGGGTCGGGAGTGAGCCCTCTCTCCCGGTTCCCATCTGGACAGGCAGTGTCCTCTGTAGATTTGTGAGGCCAGGGGGGTAGGGGAGGTATCAGTCTTCAGTGTTTTTTCCACTAAGATTAAAAGTTTCTCCTTAGCTGGAGCCTCTCTCCAAAGCCTAGCTCTCTGAACCTGATTATTTCCTTACTGGAAGATTTGGTAACTCAGTTCTAGGCTTGGCATTTTTGTTTCTCCATCTTTCTCCCTGCAACTGAATCCTCCCTGTTTCTTCCTTGCTCCAGGTTCACCGTCTCCATCTACTTCTCTGTACCTTGGTTTCAGGTGTTTCCCAGAGCTCCTGAGCTCCCTAAGCATCCTAGGACAGGAGGCAGAGGTAAGGAAGGAAGCACCATGGGAGAGGCCTGGGGGATTCTTTACCTCCATGCTTTACCATGAGACCCTGGAGGCAAATTCCACAGCATGTTCATTTTTATGGCCTCTCAGAATGTTTGTGGATTATATGGAGGAAGGAAAGAATGCATGAGCCAAGGGTGGAGGCTGTGTTTGGGCTGGGGATCAGGATATTCCAATCCCTTTTCCCTCAGCGTCTCAGTGGGAAAAGAGGGTGCGTGCTGTCTATCTGGAGGATGTTATTTGGATGCCTTGTTCTGGCACCCCTCTGGGGAATATTTGCACCTCAGCAGGGGCCTGCAAAGTCTTGACTCAGAGCATGCCTGTGGGATTTCCTGTGCTGTGGCAGACCTTGGGCAGAGAGCTGTCCTGCCTGCCTCGCTCACATCATGGCCCAGCAGGGCAGGGCCAGCCCTGGGTGGCTCCCTTGGGTGGAACTGTCTGCTCTCTAGTGACCGGCTCCCATGAGCCTTCCCTTTGTTACACGGCAGGTTCAGGGAAGCGTGGTCCTTCTCCTTTGCTCTGGGTCATCAGGGTGGTGACATTTTAAAATACTGTTAATAGCTGACATTTATCCAATGCCACATGCAGGCACAGAGCTGAGCACTTACACGCATTATCTAATCTCATCTCCACACCAGCCCTGTGAGAGAGGCGCGACGAGCACCCTCCCCATTTCACCAGGGGGAGCCTCATTTGTCTCCATGTCTGGCTCCCTCACCAGAAGCTCAGATTTCCTGGGCAGGCAGGGTCCATGCCAGATTCTGCTCTGTACCTATGCCCCTGGCACCCAGCTGGGTTGTCATGCTATTGGGCGAACAAGAGGAGAGGAGAGAATCTCTGTGACTTTGGTCCTCTCCATGGACCTCACTTGGGAATGCTACTTCACAGAGCTATGATCTAAAATGAGAAAGCCCCATCTGGAATGTGGTGTGTATCTGGTGGGGAGACATGAAACAGGGGCATGGTGGTCCTGATGAGCATTGGGGTCTACTGTTTGGGGAGCATTCTAATCTGCATCTTTCCAGCTATGTGATTTGGGGCGAGGTGCCTAAACTCTCTGGGCTTCAGTTCCCTTTTGTATGGTGCGTATCTATCTGATAGCGTGGTCGTGAGGATGAAATGAGTTATTACATAGAAGTCCTTATAACAGTGCCTGACCCAGTGACTTGTTGTAATTAGTAAACAGGGACAGAGGTTGCTGGATGGGGAAATGGGTACGTGGTTTACAGTGCACCACGAATTGGCCTTATAAAGTAGTAAGCAGCGCCTTTCTTCCCTCTGTGCACCTCAGCAACTCCGCCTCTCCCAGGGCTGGTGATACTCAAGGGCAGCTAAATTTTAGGTTCCCTTGAGGAAACTGTGTATTAGTTGAGAGATGACATGAGGAGGGGGTGGCCGATGCAGAGACCTTGTGAATGTGATGAAATGCTGCGTGGTCTGGACCAGCAGTGGGACTGATAGCCCTGTGGATGACCATGCTGAGCCCCTTCCCACCACCCCCACCCAAAGGCCCCCTCCTAGCCTCATGGGCAGCTGAGGCCCACCTTTCAGGAACAGTGTGATGGAGGGAGAAGAGTTCCGGGTCAGCTGCACTAAATCTGTACCTATGAGAAGAAAATTTGAAGTAATTGAATAATAATGAAAATGGTATTTTTTGCTTGCTTATTTGACATATGGAACATCTATATGTTTTCTTTCCTATAAACATTTTATAGTGTATATTTACAAATATAGGTATATAAAGTTATATCTGTAATGACATATAATAAATTATGGGATACTTTAACTTTCCATAATATACTCTACTGTATCTTTCCAATTTTTAAAAGTAAATATGATCATAAAGATAAAGAAGAATTATATAGCTATGAACTATGTTTTCAGCTCTGGACTGTGTTCTTTGTGTCAGGCAAATTGGGCCAGTAGATGGTGTATGCCAGCAATAGAAAGATTTTAGGCACGGTCTGTGTCCCTAGCCAGTGCCCTTCCTTTCCTGAGTGCGCTTGATTGAGGGCATCTCATGGCCACATGTTTGTTCCACATTGTTCCATGTTGTGGTCACATGCAGTCAGAACCTCCTGAACTATTTGTGTCAATTGTGAGAATCCCCCCAAAGAAGCAAGGAGCTCTCGCACTGCCACAATAGCATGCACAATAGCACACCACAGCATTGGCAGTGCAGAGATTATTGTTTCCAATTGAGAGATCAGAACCCAGAAGCCTGGGGAGATCTAGAGATTTGTTCAGGGCCACACAATCAGGGTGCTGCAGAGTCTGGGCTGGGGTCCAACTCCTTGGATCCCCACCCAGGTTTGCCTCATATCACTTTGTCCCTGAAGACCAGCAGGATGGGGTCCTCAGTATATCAGTGCATGTCCTTCGCATCAGATGGTATTTGCAATTCAGAGAGAATAAAGTCTAGAAGGTTTGTGACTTGTTCAAGGTCACACAGCAAGGGGCAGAGCAATGCCAGAATAGTAAGAAGTTTAGGGAAGAGCTCTAACATGTAGGAAAGGGAAAAGAAAGCAAGAAAATAAGAAGAAAAGAAGGAGAGGACAAGTGCTTCCTGGAACAAAGAACTCAGTCCACTTATGTGTGTGTGTGTGACTGTGTATGCATGTGTGTGGCTGTGTGTGCACACATGCATGCTAGGGGCTGAGGAGCGATGGTGCTGTGGTGTGGAGGAGGCAGAAGGTGAGAATGATGGGAGTGGGGCAGAGGGAAGGAAAAAAAGAGACAGATGGGAAATTGTCCATGAAAGCCAAAAACCTCAAGTCAGACAAATGTTTATTTTATTTAGTGTTGATAACAGGGGAAAAATTGCTGATGGAAACTCATGAGTAGCACAGACTAGTGCCAGCTTTCCAGATCCCAGTGGAAAGTGCTAGGAAGTGCCCCCTCCCAGCAGGACAGGTTCCAGCTTGACTGGCAAGCTCTGGCAGGGCATGGCACCTGCCTGGAAAGCCCACCTGGGGAGGTTGCTCCAACAGAAGGTAGCCTAAAATTGGAACCTGGATCTAGAAAGCATGGTGACTTAAGGCCACTTAAGCAAGCCAGTGCACTTTTCAGAGTCTTGGGGTGCTGGTCCATGAAATGAGTACTGTCTATCTGTTGAAACCATGGGAGAACTTCACTTTGGGCCAACATGAACTAACAGGCGCTAAATCGACCCTCCTGCCTGAAACAACAACAGCAACAGCAACAAAAAAACAGACAAAATATGAGACCACAGTTTTCAAAGCAGTGGGGTCCAGAAAGTAAAGGACTATGATCTATGAGAAGTGGGAACAAATGAGGTGAGTCCCATGATTTCCTCCCTTTGCTACTTGGAAGTAGCACAGAGAAGGGTAGGTCCTGTGGACTCCCTGATTCCAGGAAATTGGGCTAAGAGTACAGGCATAACAAGATGGCTAGAATGAAGGGGCACAGTTCTGGAGAGGGGAGATACAGAGTGTGAGCCCTGGCAGCTGCAGAAAGGCCCCTTCCTGTACTGGTGGAGTTCACCTAGCACTTGGGTGAGGAAGGAATTACAGAGAACAGACCATGGAGTCTGTAAGGGAATGGTGACGGTTTCTGTTCCCACCAACCAGGCTGGAAAATTCACCATTCAGTACACTGCAGTGTACTGAGCACTGAGTAGATAACTGCGTACACAACTTTAATGTCCAGTTCACATTCAAATTCCTGCTAGTCCATAAAAAAAGTCTTGATCTGCAGTTACTTTGTTGGAATCATGTCCAAACCAGACCCTTTCTTTATAGGTGGTTTGCATGGCTCTAAATAGAACAGCCTCCCCTCCCCATTTTACATGCTTTTGACTCAGTGAAGAATGTCAGTCTCTTGGCCCATGGGATGTCCAGGATTGGAGATTTAGTTGACTTTATTGTTGGGGTGGTGCTGAACTGGTTCCTCTTGCCTTTCTGTTTCTTAACACTGAAGTTAGTCTTCATCAGGCTTGGGTTCAGTTCTGTGGGCAAGAGTATGGCATGTGGGGTGTGTCTCCTTATTTTCAAGGTAGTAAAAACACTCTGTTGTGATTCTTACCTGGGTTAGTCGCTCATTTCACTTCTGGTGAATGCAGTGCACTGAGATGCTCAACTATAGTTTCACTTCCTTTTGTCCCATACAAGAAAGCATAGAGAATGCGTGGAGGTCAGAGTGGTGTTTGTATATGAACAATCTTGAATCCTCTCTTTTATTTTTTTAAAGATTTTATTTATTTATGCACACAAGCTGGGGTACAGGCCAGAGGCGTTGGGTGGCAAGAGGGTTCACCAGAGACAGAGCGGGGAGCAGAAAAGGCAGATTGATGGAAATACACTGCTGAGGGGAGCAGTGGGCAAGGCAGGAGAGGTCTGCCGCACCATGTGGGAATCTCCCCGGCCAGGTGTCGAACTCACGTTGCAGCTTCCGACAGCTCCACGGTGCAGCGCTTAACCACTGTGCCACCAGAGAGGCCCTTGAATCCTCTCTTATTTTTAAAACATCTTTTCAAATTTTGATCCCTTTTCCCCCCCCTAAGATTTATTTATTTATGCATACAAGAGCTGGAGTGTAGGCCAGAGGTGTGGAGTGGTGAGAGGATTCACCAGAGACAGAGTAGGGAGCAGAACAGGCAGATCTACTGAAGTACACTACTGAGGGGAGCAGTGGGCGAGGCAGGAGATGTCTGCTGTGCCATGTGGGAAGCTCCCTGGCCAGGGATCGAACTCATGCTGCAGTGGCTGTTGACAACTTCACAGTGCTGAGACTTAACCCTTTGTGCCACCAGGGAGGCCCTTGATCCCTTTTTTTAAACTTCAGTATTCATAACTAATGATGGTGATGCAAGTTGGGTCATGGCCTGCACCAGGGAAGTACCCATTCCTAAAGGCTTGGATGGGAGTTTTAAGGTGGTCATCCATGTTACCTACAAAGTAGGGTCTTGATGTGTCTGGGATTGAGGGGTTTTCCAGGATACGGAACTAAAACTGGCTAACACTGGGAATGTTTTGGGCAAACCAAGCTGGGTTAGCCACTCTGTAACGACGTGCAGACTTGTCTGGTAATGGAGTCCTAAGAAGCGCCCCAGCGTATCAGCACTGCCGGGGCCTTATCCTTGATACTGTGTAGCTTGTCCTTATTCCAGCTGGGATGCTCTTCCTGGTTGTCTAGGCTTTCCAGTATTGGGGGCCCCAGTCCTTCTCCTAAGTTAACCCATTTCACTGGTGAATAAGTTTGACTTTAAAAAACTGGCTTCTCTGTAAATCCCATGAACTTACTTGTCCACTGGAATTTTACCCCATAGAATCAAGCATCTGATGTTAATCACGCAATCAGACCCTGACCATGTACCCTCTAAGCAATGCCCTCCGCTCATCCCTGGTCATGACTTTGCCCTGCCACCCCACTTTCCCACCTATGACCGTGGACGTAGTCCAGGTCCTGCTATGGGACTGGCACAGAACAGAAGCCCAAGTTGAGGTACAAGAGAATCCACAAAGAGATGGACCTGCTCCCTCTGTCCTCTAGAATCTGGGTTCTCAGGTATTTCCTCCTCTGTGTCTCCAAGCATAGCTCCAGCTCACCCTGCACAGGGGAGAAATGTGCTATCAAAGGGAGACCTTGTGTCCTTATATGCGCTCAAGTGGCTGGGAGGGGAAGGGAGTGTCCAACTCCAACTCCATCCATTAAGGATGAGCTGGCTATTCTAAACCACTTGAGAGGATTTAAAAGTAGAGCCAAGAATTTAACTTCAAGATGTACTTTACCTCCTGAAATCAAATCATCTCATTTCCAGCGCAGTTGTTGAACAGAATTCTCATTGGGTTTAATGCTGCAGCTTTTCCGGAAACTCTTGTGTTGGATGGAGGACAGGATTTTTATGCACTCAGAGGCATTTCTATCACTAGCTGGGCAATTGTCCTGGGGACTAGCTGGCTCCATTTAAGATGTCTCTTCAGTCTGATCCCTGCTCAATGTCATCCTCTCTGTCTTCATCTCTTCTCTCCAGGATTCCCAGAAGAGCCCTTTCACATGTCCCCAGCTTGTAACTCTTCTTCAGTCATCCTGGGGGCTGGGGAGGGAAGACAGGAGTGGTTCCACAAGCCTCACCATCCCTAAATGCCTAATTCATTTTAACTTCCCATTTCTTTCCAGCCCAGCTCCCCAGACTGTTTTCCAAGGGCCCCATTCTCTGACCCCAGGGACCTGGACAAACTCTCTACCTTTGTGGCCTCTAATTTCCCTCTTTTGAGACTAATCAAAGTGTCTATCTGTCCCTAGTGTTGAATGAATACCTCTTTTTAAGTCAATCTGCCATAGGAAGTCTTCCCCAATTATCTCTCTCTTCCTCCCTCCTCTGGTCTCCAGTGCCATACAAACCCATAGACCAGTTTCTCTTCTCTAATGGATATCTATTCTCTCCATGGCCAATTTAAAAATCCCCAGAAGAATAGTTCCATTATGTCTATATCAGGGACAGTGAGTACTCACCAAAGATTCCATGTCATTCCTAACATTTCCAGCCTCCCTTGCAGGAAGGTGGGCCATGTGAGTAGTTCCAGACTGTAAGGAGAAGTGACATATGTCACTTCCTGGCTGAGGCGGTTAGGAGCTGGCAGAAGTCCTCCTCTATCCTTTCTTCCCCTTATGCAGCAACCACAGATGCCATGTGATCCAGATGGTACAGCTACAAGATGACAGATCCTCTGTCAGCCTGGTTCCCTGCATGACTGTGTGGATCAGAGCTTCCCACTGCCCTGCATTAGACATATAATATGAGCAAGAAACAACTTTATCCTGTTAAGTCTCTGAGATTTTGAAATTTTTTTCTGTAGCAGCTAGCATTGTTTTATGTTAATAGATCTACCTCTACCTCCATTTTCCTCTTCTTGACAGCCCTGAGAACAGACTAAGCCCTTAGTGTAAATTCAGTAAATGATAAATTTTATGGGATATAACTTCCCATAGGGACATGGAACTTGTAAATGGAGCTTTTTGCGAGGATGTTTGCAGTATGACCAGTGAAAACCATGCTTGAACTTGACCTCTTGGATAGTCAAGTTCCAGCCTGACCTCACTGACCAAACCCAGGAACCCTGCAGCATACTGATTTATATGCAAAACAAAATTTAGATGGGATCATCTTGGCTGTGTGACTTTGGAATAATCACATGCCCTTTCAGAGCCTTGAGCTGCACCTCCACAAAATGACCGATGATTTCAGTTCCAGGGACTCGGAGGGTCCCAGCTCTGCCCTTTTAGGAAGACTAACATGCTCTCTAGGAGAGAGGGGTTTCTGGAGCCGCATATTGCAGTTGCTGTGTAGATATGACATCTAACTCATCCCAGCTTGCAACTGTTAGGTGTAAAGAGGGCAATTGGGATGCAGCAGGGGAGGCCCTTGTTGGGAGCATGAAGCTGCAGACCATGACCCACCATATGTTTGGTTACTGTCTTTCCTTGGATCAGAAGACTACTGGCAAGTGGAACTGGTGCCCTGAATGCATGCGCAGGAACTGCTGCCCTCACCATGGTGTTAGAACTTTCCATTTGATTGGAAGCCCTCCAGAGGCATGGCTGTGTCATTTTTACATTCTTATTCCCAGTGTCTTTTTCAGAATGTGGAAAGAGAATAGACTTCCCCTGGGGTTGGTGAGTGCCCTGTTGGTGGGTGTGTAAGCTGAGGGTGGATGGTCACTGGACAGAGATGTGACGGAGGATGCCTGGCACTATGAGAAGACCAGATGAGATGTCTGAGTAGGTTTGTTCTGGACTGAGGGTCTTCCTGGGTGAGACTGTGTGGGTCATCTGTGGAACCAGCTTTCCAGGCAGCAGGTTCAGGAAAGGAAAGGTCCCCAGGAGGTGGGCTTCCCTCTTGTTTTCACGTTGAGGTGGGATGCCTGAAGCACATATTCTTAACATATGTTAACCTTGGTGCTCTGGTCCTGCCAAGAAGCTGTCACAGAGGTATTTAGCAGAGGAAACAGTGTAGGAAGCATTCCCTTTGTACTTTGGGGCACTGTGCAGCTAATGGGGCATGTACGATGAGGGGCCACTGGGCAGGGGGTGACCCTGCCAAAGCCTGTTTGGCCCAGCATAGGAGTGGGCACTAATAGTGTCTGGCAGTCAAAACCCAGTCCCCTCAGCTGTCAGCTGGAATGAATCACAGCTGCCGTGGGCTGAGCACCTACTACGCACCAGGTGCTGCTTTGGGCCTTGCCCATCTGCTGTCCTTCTTTATCCTTGCACATAGCCTTAGCAGTCAAGCTCTATGCATCCAGTTCATAGACAAAGAAGCTGTCTCCGAGTCAGCCTGAAACTAAGCCAATCTACCCTGACTCCAACGGACCCATCCAGTAAAACAGCCTGTGTCATTACCTGATGCTACTTGCTTGGTCTCTGGGGTCACATGAGAAGCATAAGGTAGCCTAAATGAGGATGATTTTACTTGACAGAAGTTTTGGGAAAAGGCATCAAAATTTGTCACTGGGATCAGGCTGCTTGGTTTTCATTGTAGGAAGGATGTGCATTTTATGACTCTTACTCTCCCTAATTCCAAACACGACATGTGCATTTCATACACATACACACACATGCACACACTCCCTATAGAGGTATCCTCTGACAACCTCACCCACCTATATACGCAGATGCACACTCACAGGTGTGAGTACACAAGCACACAATGACATGCCCACCTGCACCTGCTCATACACACATGACAGATGCACTTCACCTCCTTTCATGTACATAGCCCACTCACATTGTACACACACGTGCACGCGTGCACACACACACACACACACGGCCTCACTTGAGCATGCTTACATATACCCACGTACTCATCAGGCAAAGACAGAAAACTCACTTCAAGCGCCTTCTCTCGTCGCAAAGAAATTCTGTCATGAGGGAAAGGAGCAGCAAGTGAGGCTAGAGGTCTCAGCTGCTTCCTGCCATGTCCACAACTCCTGATGACAAGTGAGCGGTTTTCTGCAAGAACTAAAAGGAGGGGGTCTGGGGGCCTGACCTCGACTGCTGCAGGATGAAATGGTGCAGGCCTTCACCTCCCTGTTTCCACATAGTCAAGTGGGGATGTGAAGTTCCATTCCAGGACACCCTCCTCCAATGCAGGCATGTGGAAGCCATACAGACAAGTCCCAAATGGCCTGTCTGACGGCCAAGTTTCCTCTCATTGGACACAATATCTGTCCTGAAGGCCCAAGAGGTACAGTGCAGCAGTCACAGCTCAAAGGGGTATTGACAAGTTGTCACAGTGTCACATAGCATAGGCCCTTACCCACTTGGGATTCCCCCTTATTTCACAGCTAGGGACACTGAAGCCAGGGAGAAAAAGGACTTTTCACTGAGCACCTGGAAGCTCAGTGGAAGCTTGGTAAAGCACTGTCAGATGGTGATCTTTTGCCTCTTTCAAAGCAGCTCTTGAGGAATCAGAACTTAGGGTGTGGGGGACTGGATGAGGCAATATTAAATTCCAGGCAGATTATTTTGAGGAATTTGGATGCTGACCTGTTTCTCTGATCTTAGGTGAGGGTGACCACTATTCCTCCCCTTGTATTGACACCTCATCTCGGAGGTAAGAATCCTCTGTGCTCAGCATATAGGGCTTACTGTTTTCATGTGTGTGCAATCCCTCCAGGTGCATGCACACACGCACACACACACACACTCCCCCCCCAATCTCACATACACATACACACATGCACACATACACACACAGGAAACCCTCTCCAGGTTGATGATATGTGCACAGCAAAGCAGAAAGAGGGAGAGGATGAAAAAGTTCCCCAGACTGACCCTTCCTGGGGTCCCCAATAACATATCCAGGCTGATCCATGGTAGAATGAATTGGAATTCCAGGTTTCTGGCCAAGCACTGGGTTCCAGTGTGAGCACGATCTTCAAGTCCAGTGGAGGGTCACCACGTGTCACTGATGCTGAGGAGCTGTCAGAGCTTGGAGGAGGACTACGACACATGTCCGAACAGGGTCCTATGGGCCCGAGGAGGGAGTGACTAACTCCTGGACTCCAGAGAAGACTTCAGAGAAGGGGATATTGAAGGACATATAGAATTTTGCTGAATAAAAGAGATGTAGACTGGAGGGTGTACGCACCAGCCAGGAGGAGGAAACATGCAAGATGTTAGGGTGGGCAAGTGGTCCCTTTGAACAGAGCCTCAGACAGGTGGGACCAGAGAACAGGCTTTGCTAGGGTCAGCTTCATTGGAAGGTGGGGAGGGGAGAGAGGAATGGGTTCCAGAATGGGTTTTAAGAGAGAAGGGCTGGTACCTTGGTGCAGTTGGAAAGGTCACCCAGGTGGCTGTGAGGAACCCATCTGAGGTGGAAAACTGGCATCTAGTTAAAGGCATCAGAGGCTGAAGTAAGAAATCTAGGGGGAGCATCCAGGCCAGATAGGAGGTTGTTGCAATTACTGGGGAGGCAGGTGTGTAGAGATAGGCCTAGGCCAGCTGTGGCTGCTGGAAGAGAGGGGGACAGATCAATGAGGGGTTTCTGTGTCAGGCCCATGACGGGGTCTCTGACTGGGAGGCATCGAGGACAAGAGTAGGTCTGGCTGGGGAGGGAGGCTGCTGGCCTTTCCCAGGTGGGGCAGGCAGGCAGCAGTGTAACACCAGCCTCTGGTTGCCTGGGGCAGGCACCAGCCATTGTTTGTCAGCCTGTGCTGTCCCGGGAGCTGCAGCCCAGAATATTAAAATCTTTCTCAGGTTTATCTCCCCCCCCATCTCGCTCATTTGAAATCCTCACAATTCGGGGAGAAAGTTACTTTAATCCTCTGGTTCCTATCAGCCTAATTACAGTTTCAATAGACAACGGGCAGGGCTCTAAATGAGATCGGAGGACACGGGAACACATTATGTTGGCGCTAATAATGATCTGTCTTTGTTTTATCATTTCATGTTGTTGCTTCTCATTTTGGCTGCCTGAATTCTTAATGCCTTCGAGTGTCTCGCGGAGATTGCTTCCTCTTGCTGCCAGGCCGGGACACAGTTGCAGACTTGCATATGAAAATACCCAGCCTGGTGCCTGCAGCTAACAAGCCAGCCGCCATTTAAATTTCAATCAGCCCTTCTGTTTGTGTGTGAATTCCTTGGATGGATGAAATTAGCAATTTTGAAAAATTGATTAAAATTGCTGGTTTCACGAAGCCTCAAAACATCAAAATCAATCTTTTTTTTTTTTTTAAATACACCGAAATTCTTGTTGGACTCACCATGTCTGCAGTCTGAGAAACTGCCAAGTGGTGGTGGGGAACGGGAAGCTAAGTGAGATTGGGCTTGTCTTGGCTCTAAACTAACTCCTGTGTGACCATTTTAAGTGTTTGAACCTCTCTGGGTCTCACTTTCTTTTTTTCCTTCCTCTTCTGTATGCAATAAAAGGGGTTTGACTGGATAGGAGATCTTGAGCAGACTTTTCCAGCCCTGACACTATATAATTACGTGCTCTGAGTCAGGCAAAAAATGAATGGATCTTTGCAGGTAGGATCTGCATTTAGATGAGGTGAGAATACTAACAACAGACAGTATAATAGTGAATATTTTTAGCTGAATTCAGGCACTTTGCATGCGTTATTTACATCCATTGAATCATCACAGGAACACTACGAGAAAATACAATTATTATCCTCACTTTTAGATGTGGAAACAGAGGCTTCCACCTTTGCACAGCGCTAGGATTCCCAGCCCACCAAGGTGAATCCTTCCCCCTCATCCAGGGTAAAGCTGTTCTTGCTACTGGAGCCCTGGGAGGGCCCTCACTGGGCTGGGAGAGGCCCCAGTGCACGTATCTCCCTATGGACATCGAGAGCAGACGTTTGAGGCATCCCTGGGTGCTCTCTTCTCTGCTCTTTGAGCTGATGTCTTGAAAGCTCTTTTCATCAAGTTTGCAGCAGAGATGGTACAGAAACATGAAATAGTAATAAAAGATGCAAATATCTTTCTTCTCCAAATAGTGTGAACAGCACATGCTCACGGGTCCTGGCCGCGGGTCTCAGCACGGAGCAGCTCTCTGAAACTACTGCTTTGTTCCTGGAAAGAGTAAACACACTGCTGGCTGCTGTGGGCTGGAGTAAAATTCCTTCCCCTCTTCTGGTCCCACACTTCACCTGCCATCACCTGTATTTGCCTTCTTCTGTAACTAGGGGCTGCTGCTCCCTCTACTTCAGTCTGAGTAAGACAAGTGTTGTGGCCATTTTCGTTCTTTCGTAGGTCCCCATGGCACAGCTGTCAACAGCACTTATCACAAGAATCACCTAGGACTTTTGTTCAAAAAAGGAGAGCAGCTCAGTGCTTACTGAGATGTACTGCAGAAAGCGCGGCTGGTTTGGAAAGCCCTGGTGCTCAAAGCACGTTTATGTGTGTGCTGATGCCATCCTTGCCTGCTCACCTTCCCACGCACTGCCCGGGGGTCAGTGTGAGGACAGCTTTGATTCTGTCCTACACATATTTATTCAGCCCTTACTAAAGTTTGTAGCAAAAGATAGAGGTGAGATTGGAAAAAGCATCTCTTCTGGACGTAAATTGAATGGCAACTCCATCTCAAACATCATGACCTTGGAAAGTCATTTAACGCTCTGGGCCTGGGTTCCCTCAGTTGTCACGTGAACGCAGTGGTCTTTCTCTGGATCATCTGGAGGAGGCATGTGTGGTATGCACAGGGTAGACCTGGTACAATGCCCAATGCAAAAGTGGCTGCTCAGTCAGCAGTAGCTGCTGTTCCTACTGGGGAACCCATGGCACCCCTAAGGGGAGTTCTGAAGCTTCTGTGGGTCCCCAGGTGGCTGGCCTCTCCTGTGGCTCCTCAGGAGAGGAGGGTGTGGGGTGGTAAGGTAGGCTCACTCTCAAATTGCACTTTAAACAAATTTGGGTCTCAGCATAGCATTAATGTGTGCACATACCATGGACTATTGGGGAATTCACAAATTGTGGCATTAATGAATATAACACCCTCCAGGGGCTTTCCTCTAAAGCATAGTGTTAGACATTCATGGGTCATTCTCTCACAGGTCATTCTTAGAGGCAGGGCAGATGGCAGGTTGGAAGAAGGCAGGAAAAGGAGATGGAATGATTGACCTGGCTTTCTTGAGAGGCCCGTGTGTATTTGGGTCTGGCTGCTAGACAACATGGGAAATACCTGGAGCCCCACACAGGCAGAGACTGTGTGAATTGGGAGTCAGGGCTTCCCATCAAAGGGAGAACTCCTTGACTCCGAACTAGTCAGCTCTCACGTTCTGTCTGGAAGTGGGAGAAACCCAACTCAGCCTGATTGAAGCCAAAAGGGAGGTTGCCATCTCATAGGCTTAGAGGCAGGCATGCCTGGACCAAGGGCTTATGGAAGCAGAAGCTCCACCCCTCAGCTTTTGCTCCTCTGTGCTGAACTCTCCTCAGGCTGGCAGTCCCCACATGGTGGCAGAAATGGCCCCGGGAGCTCTAGACTTACCAGCAGGAACAGCAGACAAACTTTCCCCTGATGGTTTCAGTTAAGCCCTGGATCCCAGGGTCACGTATTCATTTCTGAACAAATACCCGTCGTCAAGATTGTGGGGAAACTATTTAGACCTGGCTAGCTTGCCAGCCCAGGGCCGAGGATGGAGTGTCAGGGAGGGGTGGCTTCTGTAGGATGGGGGCTAAGAGACTGAGGGGACAAAGCAAAGAGAAGTTCAGTCCTACTGGTCAAACTGCCCAGGCCAGTGGCAAAACTGCATGTGCCTTCTCATCTCCTCTGGCCCCACTCACTCACAATTTACCATTTAAGGCACTTGGTTTTGATTTCTTGAAAACACACAGTGATTGAGACAATTGGAAAAATTGGAAGTGTCATAGTTTGGGATCTCCCAGAGCGGATGCAGAGGCAAGAATCAGGGCGTGAGGTGTTTACTTGGGAGGTCATCCCAGAAGCACAGGAAGAGCTACAGAGTGAAACAGAGAAGGTAGCAAATCAGTGCAGACTGAGCCCGGCTCCCCGCTGGGGTTCAGTTTCATGGGGGGTCCTCTTAGTGACTGCACCAAGCATATCCAGAAGTGTCCTTCCAAGGGCAAGGGAGCCTACTGACCAAGTCCTGTCTCTTGTGGGTAGAGGGATGCTCCTGGGGTTTAAGCCTGGCACTTCAAGCCTGTGCAACAACAGGGTCCTGCAGTGCTAACCTGTCCAAGATGGAAATGCAGTGCTCGAGTGGAAGCGCTGTGTAGGGTGCTGCCCATCCAGGGAGGCCCCCAGAGACCCGAGGGGCGCCAGTGGTGTCTGCTACAAATTGGGACAGGGCATGAGATTTTCAGGAATTTTGTTAGGTAGCTTAATGGCATTGTAATTAACATAGAAATATGCTCTTTAAAGAAAAAGAAATGGATTTGGAAGGATTTAGCTGTGAAATGTCATGGTATTTGTAATTTGCTTTAAAATACTTCAGCCAAAGAAAAAAGATGAAGCAAATAGTACAAAATATTAGCAGTTGTTAAATCTAGGTGACAGATATATGTGTGTGTGTGTGAATTCTATCTTTTGTAAGTTTAGGAAAATTTGTAAATAAAAAGAGAATGCAGGGATCTGTGTTTTTGGCAGCTGGTGGTGGCTGCTTTTCTATTGTTCTCCCCATCCTGAAGCTTAGCACAATGGACTAGGGCTCTGGCCTCACCTCCAAATGATTGCATGACTTTGGAGAAGTGTCAGGATCTCAGTTTCTCTGCTTGTAAATGAAGGACAGTGTCATATTTCTGAAATCTGCCACACTCGGAGTGAAAAGTTTCTGAAGTGCAGTGAAAATTCTAAAACACCAACAGGAAGGGCTGCAGAATTCTGTTAGCTGCCTTCTCCAGAGCCCTCCAGTTAGGTTAGCTGCAGTTAAGCCACTTCTGAACTGCTCCAAGTCGAAGCCACTGGCTTGACAAAGTGGCCCAGTAAGTGTCCAGGGCTGCCCTCTTGTCTGCGGGGCTGACTGTGGACTGCTGGGCTCTTGAAATCCTGAGAGGGACCAGTTCAGGGGAGGCAAGTTCTCGGGCCTTGTGCAGGGAAGAGTGTTCTGCATGTGTCTGCATGTATTGCTCATAATGTATATATTTTTATATTTTCAGCGTATGATTTTCTATTTTACTATGGATGATGTTGAATTGTATCAAATATTTTTTAAATTCTGTTGAGATAAACATGATTTCACTGATATTGGAATATTAAACTAACCTTTTATTCTTGGATAAGTCTCTCAGGGTCATGATGTGTTATCTTTTTGTATATTGTTTAGTACAGTTCGTTCATATTTTAAAACCATTTTTGTCCCATGAACGATATTGTTCTCTAGAGTTCTATTTTAATAATATCTTTTTCTAGTTTTGGCGTCAGAGAAAGTGGCTTTATACAATGAGTTGGAAAGGGTTTTCTCATTCTCTATTTTCTGAAAGAGTTTGATACATTTGGTATTTTTGCCTACCTAATTTTAAAAAATAGAACTTGCACCATTAAAACAACAGGAGCCAGGTACTTTCTTTGCAGGAAGTCTTATAACTACAAATTCAGTTTATTGAATATCAATAGCTATAGAATTAGTTGATCTTTCTATTTACTCCAGAGAAGGTTTTGCTGGTTGTTGATTGTCAAGGAATTTGTACTTTTTCTCTAAATTTTTTGGCAAAAAATTGGTCATACTATTTATTTTTTTCATACTTTTTAACCATTATGTAACATTTCTTTTTGTCCTTGGACATATACTTGTTTATGAAATCTACTTTACTTGGTATCAATGTAGTAATTAGAAATTTCTTATATGGTGCTTTTGTGATCTGTTTTACCACTTTTTTAATTTACCTGTGTCTTTATACTTATAGTAGATATCTTATAGTTATGTAGTTGTGTCTTGCTTTTTTATCTAGCCTGTTAAATTTGGGCCTTTGACTGGACTGGTTAGAGAATTTATATTTAATATACAAACATATCATCTTGCTGTTAATTTTATACTCTCCTCATTCTACTTTTTACCCTACCTTACTTTGTATCTTTTGATATTTCTTAGGATTTCATTCTGTCTTTTTTACAAGCTTACTAATTGTACCTCTTTGTTTTATGTTTTTACTGATTACTTAAGATCTCATAATAATATGTGTAGTTTATCTTAGTCTACTTTCCATATACGTTATACCTCTTAGTCTACATTTATGTTATACCTCTTATGCATGATATAAGAATCTTACGCTAGTATAATTGTTTTCCCTCTCCTGTCCTTTGTGCTGTTATTGTCACATATTTTGCTATACCCACATTATAAATCCCATAATACATTATTATATTTTATTTGGAGTATCAGTCACCATTCAAAGAAAATGAAAAAGCACGGAAGTAATTTTTAATGTAGCTACATATGTAACATTTCCAGTACTCTTCAGTCATTTGAATGAATTCTAGCTGATATTTTCATTTGGCCAAGAGAGCTTATTTCATATTTCTTATAGTGTAGGTCTACTAGTGATGGTGAATTTGCTCAGCTTTTATTTGTCTAAAAATTCTTTAATTTGCCTTTATTTTTGGAGGATATTTTCACTTGATATATAATTCTAGATTGACACGGTACACATATTGTTCCATTGTCCTCTGGCTTGCATAGTTTCAGTTGAGTAGTATCTGTAATTTTTAAATTATGTTCCCTGTATGTATAATTATTTTTTCTCTGACTGCTTTAAAGATTTTCTCTTAATCATTAGTTTTCTTAAGCTTGATTATAAAGTTTTTTGGTGTGATTGTTTTTCCTATTTATCTTGCCTTGGGGTTTGTTGAATTCTTTTAGTGTTAGTTAATATTTTCAATGGAATTTAGAAAACTTTCGGCTATTGTTTCTTCAGAAAATTCTTACGATCTTTTTTTCCTTTGGGGATTTCTCATTGTATATATATATATAGTAGATCACTTAATTTTGTCTTATATGTCATCAAGGTGTCTGATTTAATAGTTTTTTCTCTCTCTTTACTTCTATTTGGAGAGACTCTCTTGTCTTCTCATCAGTTTTACCTGTGTTTTCTCTGCAGTGTCTAATCTGCTTATAAGCCTGCCCAGTGAGTTTTTCATTTTAGTTTTGTAATTTGTTTTAGTGTTCTTCAAAAAATCATTTTATTTTCTCTTCATTATATTTTCCTTAAATTCTTGAAGATATTTAGAATAATATTTTTATGCTAATCCCATCACCTCTGTGATGACGATTTGATTCTATAGACTTTGTTGCCTAAGCTATATTTTTTGCATGTTTGGTTGCTTTTTATTAGATGCTGCACATTGTGTGTATGAGGTTGTTGAATGTCTGGATTTTGTTTTTCCCCATAAAGTGCACTGAGTTGTATTCTGGCAGCCAGTTAGTTTGCTTTCAGATCATCTCGTACTTTTGAGACTTGTTTATAAACTATGTAGGGCTTAGAGTAACTTTTATTTAGGGCTAACTTTGTTCCACTACTAAGGTCTGCCCTTTGTCTCTGGACTCTGCTGATACTAAGATACTCACTGGGATGCTTTTAGAAAAGAGCAATATTTGGGACTCACTCCAGATAGTCTGACTTTGCTTAGACTGCAGTTTCTCAGTAGTTATTCTCTCTCTGGTAGTTGTTCTTTGTCTGGTCTCATGGAGTATCTTCTAATACATTCAGCTTGATGTTTAGTCAAAGATGCAGAGGACCCCCTATGCAGATCTGGAGCTCTTTCTCTACTTAGCTTCTTCCTCTTTAGTCCACTGTCCCACAAATTCTAGCAGTCTCAGCCTTCCCAAACTCTAATATCTGATTCTCAGCCCATGGAGACTAATGCTCTACTTGGATCTTCGTGAATCTTTGCCATATCCACTAAGTGTCTTGGAATCTTGGGACTCACTTCCTTTGTTTTCCTTTTTCTCAGGGATGGAAGTCCTGTGCTGCCTATTATCCAATATCTGGCAAGAGTTGTCTTAAATGTTTTGTCATACTCCCCCCACCCCCATTATTTCAGATAGTATAAAGGCAGAATATACCCCCCCTTAAAGCTATCCACTTGGTAATCTCTGAGACCAGTGAATAAGTTAGGTTCTATGGCAAAGGGAAATTAAGATTGGATTAATTAATGTCTCTCATCAATTGGCTTTAAAATAAAGAGGTTACTACCAAACACATTCTATGAAGCAAATATTACTCTAATACCGAAACCAGACAAAGACAACGCAAAAAAGGAAAATTACAGACCAATCTCCCTAATGAATACTGATGCAAAAATATTCAACAAAATCTTGGCCAATAGGATCCAACAATGCATCCATAAAATAATACACCACGACCAAGTGGGATTTATCCCAGGGGCACAAGGATGGTTCAACATC